>JAZGTK010002507.1:0-31494 GCA_036877625.1 Ambastaia sidthimunki | reverse complement strand
ACACACACACACTGTGTGTTGCCAACATCTCCACCCTTTTAAAAAGCAAGAATAGCTGGATTACTGGTTTACCTGGCTGGTTGTTTAAGGGCACCGCTGGGCCTCCGTACAAAGTTCCGCTAGCCATCTTAGAAAGCATGTACACCCCGATTTTGGAGGTTGGATGCCAGATGATATGCCTGCCATTAAGAGACACGGATGCTGTGGAGTAATTGGTACCACGAATACCAGTCCAGCTGTCAGACACCATTGGGTCATTGTCTATATGCACCTGAGATTTATTGACTGTCTGAGCGATCACAAGCACTCGGCCATATGTCACACTGAAGTGCACTTGGTAGCAGGCAGAGAACAAGTTTTCTGGAATGAGATTTATCATCTGGCCTGGGCTGATGAGGGTAAAGAATGAAGTTATGTTTGTGTTAACATTGTGAGTTGACCGCACAAGTTCCAGACTGCTGTGTGTTATCTCCCAATAGTATCTTTTCACATGCAGATAAGTCATGTTGTTTAGTAAGGGCACAACAAAACTCAAGCCCCCCTGACTGTAATGATGTAGTTGCTTTATCACCATGTTGCATTTGCAGTTTGTTGCTTTAAAACACGGGTGGGACACCAACACGGCCACTTTATAAACACTATATATGGACATTTCTGAACCATTGAGTGGGAGCTGAAGAAAAGCATAGGGTCTGAGTACAAACTTCTGATAAGTAGAATAATAATATGCAATTTTATTATTCCAGTAAATTGTGACATTATTGTTTACACCTTGTGTGTTAATAACGATCAGCCTGAAGAAACTGTATTTCTTGCTCGTGGTTTCTGACGTTTGAAAGAACATTGAAAGCATCTCAGTGTAGTTCAGATAGGGAATGGCGTAATACGTGGCTAGATTCTGATATGGCTGAAGAACGTTGGTCTGCACGCTGTCACCTTGTTCAGTGATGGACATCACCACAATGTGTTTGGAGCTGACGATTCTAACAGACTTCAGGGACTGAGTGGACTCAACTTCCTCAACATCTGCAGGCAGTATGTAATTCTCAGTCTCATCTTCTTGAAGTGTAGTGGTGTATATCAGGCTGCCCTTGTAATAGACATCAATTTCAGTGTCGGGATAGAGAGCCGTGAAGTTGAGAGAGTTCTGTGCGTTAAACGGATGGAAGAAACCAACGTTCTCTGGGAACGCTGTGATGAACTCTAACCCGTAGCCCACCAGTGACTGCCCTGTCCCATCAAGAGATATGAATAAAGAATAAACTCGTGCAGTGAGCTTAAATAAAACATACTATTTTAGCAATTAAAACAAAGTTGACAGTTTTCAAAATGCTAACATGTTTATTTCCAGGATCAAATGGAATGTTTTGTGTCAGATTTGTGAAGCTCGCTGTATGTACAGAACGCCCTGATGAATTCACAACATGAAATGCTTCTTACCGCGGCCAAACGTCACCATGAGCAGCAGAAAAGTCAGCATGACTGTAAGTCTTTATCACATCAATGTTTATGACGGCTGAAGCTGATTCTGATCAAACCGCTGATCTGTCAGAGGAAACGAGAGAAACTAATGTCACGTTCAGGGTTGTGAGTTGGCATATAAGAATGGCTTTTTGTTTTACAATAAACATTCTTTGATTGCATATTCTTGGAATATGTTTTGCACATCTAAATATTTATTTTTGAAAGGCAGTTTCTACATAGAAACATATCTTAAAGTTTTATTAGTTTTTTATTAGTTTAATATTAGTTTTTTAAAGATTAGTACAGGATTTCAGAACAAGATGAACACATATATAAACGTTAACATTTGAAAAGATCAAATCGTTGGCCAACAATTATTGTAACTTATTATTGTTAAGAAATTGTGTAACAACATGACACTCAAAACATGACATGGACCTGATATTTACTGTACAGATACACCCAATCTGCAAACAGACGTCACATTTTAAGTCCAAAAGTCCATCATTATTGCTTCTGAAATAGATTCTGAACATTTTGATTCATGTTTACAGAGAACTCAACACAGTTTTCAGCATATACTGTGATGTAATGTAGGTATATTCAATATAGTCATTAAATATGTTTTTCATCTTGAATTACAAAATTTAAAAACACAATGGCAATAAAATGGAAATAAAATACAGGCGTCCTGTTAATCATTTACAGCTATAAAACAATTTTTTCAGAAATGTTCAGAAAGAAAACAGCAATTGTACAATTTCACAATAGAAACCAAATTATTATTAAAGCTTTCGCAGTTTTATCATATTATCTTTACACCTAATAGTGCTTTAATATGTTGACCAACGTACATGTTCTTTCATTCTTAAGGATTTTTTTCCTGAATATATATATAAATGAAATATATTGTTTATCATCTGTAGCGTCCTGACAGCATTGTGATCTTACAGAAGATACAGACTCTTACCTGCTGAGCGTAACCCCAGCCCTCTTTTCACTGAACCAAATCCTCTTTGCCTCCTGTTTTTATAGTTAAGAATATTTGTCATTCAAAAAAGGCCCAACTGCCTTAAAGAAAATATTGCATCAGACAGCCATTTTCATTTTCCACAGTCACTAACAGGAAGAACGACAGAGCTCTGCATAAGTTATAAATTAGGTTTAAGTTTATAATTGGTCCATTTTGCATTTCATTTCCACAATGTGTTTATTTCAGTTTAAATCAGTAACTTACCCTTTCATATCCAAAGGCACTAACTTTAAGTCTGGCTAAAGGAGGATGATAAAATCTGCATTTTTCAAATAAAAATGTTGGTAACATATATTTTCTTCATATGCATTCATGGGATTAGTCATATATTCATAGCATATCTTATTCATTTGTTACTTAATTTAATTTATCTGGTAAACTAAATAATGTGCAAAAACAATAAATCAATGAATCTTTCTTGGTTTAACTACTGTTATCTTTTTTAAGCATACATAAAGCTTCAGTCTGTAACCTTTGCCTAACTACAAACACTGCAGCATCTACAGACACAGACATGTGATATAGTAACCACATCTTTCTGTTTACAGACACACATTTCCAGCGAAATCTGACCCAACAAATGATGGAGCATTATTATAAACTCACTGTTATGAATGAGGGTAAGATAAGAAGACAGTTTTAAACACTGATCATGTTACAGAAGTTGAAGATGTCAGGTTTAAAATGCAAACTTCACAAAATACTCCTGCAAAACAAAAAGTATGACGTTAATAAAGACATTATATGTCCTTAGAAACTGTCTTTGATTCTAGATTACTTGTTTAATGTGTGTATTCTGTATAAGGGCAAAATAACATAGAAAATAAACACAAACGCAATAGAACATGTTTAAAATATAAATGTAAGATGAAAGGTAAGAAAACTGTGATGGTGTAACATTTTGGGGTGTTTGTATCAGAGTAACTCGGTTTAACTTTCGGTTCTCGGAAAGTCTTTTCGTCACGTGATCGTAGGTTTCGCTTTCCCATCACTTTAATGTCATAAAATCCCGCAAACTAACGCAAATCCAGCCCACAGTCTTCCTCACATTCAGACATTCATTCATCCACATTCGGTAAGTTCTCTTTAATATTCATATATTGTCCTCAATATTTCACTTGTTTTTTTAAAAGATTCAGGAAATATAATCGTGGCAGACGGAATACAGAAACAGAGATAAAATCATAAAACAATGTAAAAATGTTTTTACTGATCACTTACATCTTGCATTATATATACAGGTTATATACATTATATTTACCGAATATACAAAACAGTGTATACAGTAAATATTTTAATTCTTTAAAGTGACAAATCTCTGTGTGATTTAGGGCATCAATACCTCATCATGGGAGTCAGGGGACTAAAGAGCTACGTTGAAAACAGCAATAATCATTTTTTAAGGTTCTTGCCGTTTAGAGACAGTAAACTGATTATCGATGGATCCAATTTACTTTACTTTACATACTTTGACTGTAAACTGGATCAGATACATGGAGGAGATTACGATGTCTTTGAGGACATGATCACAGAATTTTTCCAGAACCTTAAAGACTGTGACATTTACCCATTTGTTGTGCTTGATGGTGGGTCTGACCACACGGACAAAAAATTTGAGACCCTCACAACTCGAAATCAGGACAAAATACAGCAGGCTAACAAGCTGTCAACAAAACAAAGAGGGACAGTATATCCGCTTCTGATTAAAAACGTGTTCAACCAGACACTTCAGAAACTCACGGTACCGCTTGTTCAGTGCATTGAAGAGGCTGATTGGGAAATTGCTGCTTTAGCTAAACAGTGGAACTGTCCGGTTCTGTCCAATGATAGTGACTTCTATATATTCGACCTTCCGGCGGGAATCGTCCCAATCCAACATTTTGAGTGGAAAAACATCAGTGTGGACAGATTTAAAAACAAATACATTCCAACCAAACATTTTACAGTGGAAAGATTCTGTGCATCTTTCAACAACATGAATCAGAATCTTCTTCCGCTCTTTGCCTGCATCTTAGGCAACGACTACGTGAAGCTGCAAAACATCACAGATATTGAATGGAAGCTTCGTACAATATGCGGTGGAGACTTTGAGATCAGCAGCTTGCTTGAATGGTTATCTCACTTTCTAAAGCCAGAGGCGGCCATAGAAGATCTTCTCGGTGAAATAAAAGACAGAAGAGAGAGGGATATCACCCGTGAAACTCTGTTTAAGGGCATGAGAGAGTACCAGCTCACCAGTGGTTATCTGGCTCAATTCTTCCACTCAAAAGCGATTGTACCACCATCAGCCTGCACAGGGGCACTGAGAGCTCTTCCTACATGGACCCTGAAGCCCCTGATGGAAGGAAAGATGAGCTCCTTCATTATAGATGTTCTGCTGCTGAGAAGAATTTTCATGAGGCCTCAGGTGGAAGATTTCAGGCTCTCCAGCAGCAGCGAGACGTCTCGCCCCATACGACAGGTGCTTTACGGTTTGCTGTTGCCCGGGGAACAACAAACAGTGTCAGGCGCTGAAGTATCCACTGACATGAGCTATGTAACAGAGTATGACAGAGAAGGATTGATTCAAACCAGTTCAAAAGTTAAAGCTACAGAGACGAGGGTAAAATACGGACTTAAACTGGAAACATTACACCAGGTAATAATTGCTAACACAAGCTAGGCTTGATGTCAAAACATTTAATCTCTGCTAACAGAACTCTAAACTGGATTTATGAATTTAAGCTTACGTTTCATATGTTTGTGGAATGTCTTTAGGAACCACATAGCTTGCGACTTCAGGTTCTCTTGGACACTTTAGGGGTGTCATCCGTCCCTTACAGAGGCGTCCCACTTCATCTGCAGCTGCAAGTATTTGCGACACGTTACTGGCTAGTAAACGCACAGCCTCAGCCGAGCCAGCTGCATGTTTGGGCTCTCCTGCTAGGGATGGTCTATGGAACATTCAACACCAAGTCGAACACACAAACAGGTACTTAAAATAAAGAGGTGCTTCAGGATGCCATAGAAGAACCATTTTTTCCTTAGAACCTTCCTGCTGCACAAAGGTTCCTTGCAGAAAAATGTTCTTTAGTCTATGAAAACAAAAGAAAGAAATGGTTCTTTTCAGAACCTTTGGTTCATTGGGGAACCAAAAATGGTTCTATTGTGGCATCACTGTAAAGTACCTTTTAAGAACCTTTGTAAATGGTGATGTACTGACATCATTATACATCAATAGCTTGCTAATGTGTTATTAGCTAAAGATGTTGCACTTAGAGCAGGTCAGCAATAAAGTGTTTGCAAATGCAAGGCCAAAATCAAAACTTAAGAACTCTAAAGACTATCAATGGGTTCTTCATTAACATCATCATAAGGGAAAGGCCTGAAGTTCCTTCAAAGATCTCTGCTAGTGTGGCACCTCAAAATATATATGTGCCATGTTATTATTTTGAAAGAACTTGTAATTGTATTATTAACGTTAAAATGTTTGGGATATTTTTGGGGGTGGGTGTTTAGACACACTGTCCCGGCTAAAAAAAACACTCAGTGGAGGAGGAAGGATGAGTTTGGACCATGAGGTGGCTCATCTGTACAGCCAGTGGCAGTGCTGTCTGGTGTGGAGTCTCCGTCTCAACAGCTTACTGTGTCATCCACTTCCTGAACCAGAGTGTGCACGGTACACCATCCCTTCATTTCTCAAGCCTTGACTTGCATTGTGTGTTTAAATGACAGTAATACTAGTGTACTACTACTGCAAGTAGCACACTGCATATACATCTTTAGAAAAAAAACAGTATGCAACACTTCTACCACTAAGTGCTGCAGTATAACCGAGCGTTTGATCTCTGGTGTTTAGGTTGTACCGTGGGACGCTGGTTCACCAGGTTGTTGGAGAGCTGAAGAGAGGCATCACACCAGAGTCACTGCTGGTAAAGGGCTCCAGCGCTGAGCAGATGTTCCAGCAGTTGAGAAAAGCAGTTCTGAGCTTGCTGGATGAAGACGCAATCAAGGGAATCAGAACCGGACATGAGCACAGAGCTGACGGCAAAACACAGACAAACAACAGATGCAAGAGTGAGTCTGTAGATGATCTGGGAAGTTTGTTTCAACATCTGATTTGTGAAGATATTGAAGATTATGATGATGATTTCATCAGTGGAAAAGGAATAAAGACTAAAGATCAAAAATTAGACACGCCTGAATGTTCCTACAACGTTCGTACCAGACATAAGGCCAAAGCTCGCAATGCTGACCATCCCTCCAAGAAATCCGAGAGGAGATGCTTTGAGTAGATATCTCACATATCCCAGCTTTCCAAAAGGGTCAACAATTTAAACCCTACATAGATATTTTACCGAACAACTTTTAAAAGTACCATTTACAAACAAACTCAACCCACAAGAATGATGTTTATAACAGAGGTTCAAGTTCATCTGCCTAAAAAACTAGCTGATAAATTATAGACTATAGATGCAAACATTTTTATAAGAAATGATTTAACAAAAGCATCACATTTAACAATCATGACATGCATTATTCATGAAGTATTTTGTTATTCATTAGCCCTACAGTATAAGTGTATGACTTTATCAAGAATGATTTGGTGTATGTATTATTTATGTTAATATGTTAAAAGTGTTAATATGTGCTGTGACGTGATTTAGACTGACAGTAAATCATTTCTGTTGATCGATCAAGACAAAACTGGTGGACACAAGCTGGAAACTCTGTCACATTTATCCTACATTTAATAAGACCAATCAAATCAATTAGTGTTTATAAAAAGTGATATAAAATCATGTATTTATATATAACAGTAAAAAGATTGACAACATCAAACACACAATGTTTTAAACTTGTAAAAATTTATTTGTACAATTGTGCTCTGAAATGACCACAGAAGATTACTGGTTTCAGCTGTGCAAACCACAATGAAATAAATACAATCTTAAAACATCACTTTCACGACACCACCCTTCATTTTCTTTGAATGATACTGTTTAACATCAGTGCGTTGCTGCGCTTGCTTTTAAACAAGAGCGATGCTGGAAAACTGAACGGTGGAAAACTGATTTATACTGTTATACTGATTCATTCATATGAACAGTCTGGCCATAAGAACCCAAAATACACAGGAAAAACATACTCACATACTGCAAGAAAGTGTCAGATTTACCTGCACCTCAGTAACAGGTCACCAGTCCTGGCCGGGGAAACATAAAAGCACTGTTTGGGGTGAACGATTATTGGTTGTTGATTAGTCAAACAACTCGTATTCCAATGTTTAAACAAATGTCGCTTGTAACGTTTAAAGAACTACATAATTAAATCTTACAAGTATTTTAAAAAATTACCTAACCAAGCATCAAGCCGGTGAGAAAATAAATAAACAGCACAGGAACTGAAAAAAAGACTTTTTCAGATGTCCCTGATATCAGTGTTTTAACATGAGGAAGATAGTGTGAAACTGTTAACACAGAAACTGATAATGTCTCAGCTGGTTAAAGGTCAAATATAAGGGGACAGAAATTATAGTGCATGTGAATTGAAAATGGCAACCTGTGAGACAACCTCCCAATAACACAATCTTTCAGAAACAGATCGTGAGAGACCTTTGCGATATTTTTGTAGTTATAAAATGAATATGGCATTATAAAATATGGCATCAATGTAAAACGTATTCAACTGTTGGTTGACTGTTTAGCACATGTATGTTTTAATTCACACGAGTCTTGAACACAAACACGTGATTTTAAGAGGTCTGTTCCACCAGTGGAACCTCCACTCGTGTTTGAAGAGAACAAAACCTTACAGTGCAAAAAAATAAAGCAGAATTTACAATCTGGAACGTGGAAAGACATTATTCTTACTGATCCACAAACCTCTAGCCAGAAATGCTAAAAGAAAGGAAATTTCTAAAAAAAAAGAAAAATTTTTACATTATTAACCTTTAAAAAAATCGTAATACACTCTTCAATCATGAAATCAAGACAGCCACTGTATTAACAGATACAGTATCTTATAAATAAAGTTCGTCCAGATGCTCTGGGTAATAGTACAGTCGTGAAGCAGCACACCAAAGCATCTCCACGGGCTGAGACAAGGCAACATCTCAGCCAGAGAAACACATTCCTCCAAAATCAGCTCCATTTTGTCCTGGTTATGACCTTCTAGAGGAACTGTACATACATGTTGGACCAGAGTGATCGCGCATTTGTTTTGTACTGGATGAAACCGCCCTGGACAACATTCCACACCCCGCCCACCATCTTCCACCAAAGACACAATGTGCGTCATACATCAAAAAACTCATCAGCGTGTGCCGATTTCTCGCCACCTTTGAGTCTCTCTAATTTCTTTATAAGCTCGGACACCACGCACACAGAAGACGTGAGGCAGACCAGGAACAGCAGATCTGCAAGGAGATGGTTAACTAAGTTAGATACTAGGTTACACAAACTAAGCACACTAAGTCAAACTTCTTGCTTGTCTTTCAGCAGTTTTAAGTACTGATTAAATACCTGAAAAATGTTGCGTGCAGTGGTTTCCTGTATTTCACATACCTAAAATGCTGAGGCTCTCGGTTTGAAAGACCTTCTGGAGTGGAGGGAAGTAGATGACCAGCAGTTGGCCCATGATGGAGCCCAGCACAGCGTAACAGAACATCCTGTTACTGCACAAGCCCATCTCATGCACCATCCGTGTCTGCAGAAGAAGAACAGGGACCCTTCATGAATCACTGATATCACTGAACTTTTTCCACAGGAAGATTTCTAATTCTTACAGCAGGGGGCAGTATTTAAAATCCTGCTGACCCCAAACTCTCAAAGTGACCCTAATGCAGATATCCAGCCTGTGGTCTGAATGAGACCTGCCACAGATTTTTGTTGGCCTTTATTAATGGAGAATTTGAGCATTTAAATAGAGATTATGTGTTCAAAACTACCAATCAAGCTTCTGTTTTAAAGAATGAAGCCGTCTGTGGTGTGAGTTCCCACTATAATAAACAAAGCTGTTCACAATTTAAGCTCTTTCAAGCAGAGGAACATGATCAAACATGAAACGTGATGATGTAACAGTGACAGGATTGAAGCTCTGCATGCGGAGCACGTTTCAGACCGGCAGTGACTGATCGAGCCTTCACACCTGCGATCGAGAACTGAGAGCGTTGAACATGTCGAAGAACACGAAGCAGGTGAAGGTCATGGTGGTGTCTCGCGGTGTGATCTCATTGTCACGCAGCTGAAAACAAAACTTCATTAGAACAAAGCTTTGAAATTTCAATGTAGAGTTTTTGTCAAACAGTCATTACTGATCATTTAAATGTAAACAGTTTTTTGAAATACAGACTCTTGAGGGGAAACGGTGGGAGGAAAATCTAGGACACGCTTTTGTGCTTCTTCTCAAAAGCAATTATTTTATCACATTTAGTGTATTTTATTACCTACTCCATTGTTTAGATTGGATTGGATTCTAACAATGTTACAATAGCGTTTTAATGCTTGTTTAAAGTGATTCTAAACTATAACACTGGGCAAATAAAACTATGATTTGTATGCGGTTGTCAGGGCCTGCAGGTTAATGTAATAAGAACTAAAGCCCATGAGATAAATTTAGCTCTGAGGAAATTCAGCTCTGTATTAGTTCTCAAACACACAAACACAAAGTTAATACACAAACAGAGTTGTGAGATGCCACTACAGCACTTAATGAGATCATTCCTCATGTTCTCATAAAGAGTCATTTATTTTAGGATCTGATTTGAATACAAATGGAACGCAGGTAAAACACAAATCACAACACAAATGAGGTGCTCACCTCTCTCCAGAACACAAACAGAGTCCCACACACGATGATGAAAGACGACACTAAAACCTTCACGATCAGGCTGCGAGTAATGATGCTGTCTCGCACGTTCCGTGGGGGTTTCCTGATCACGTCCCGGTCCACGGGTTCCACGCCCAAGCTAGGAGAACCACCAAACTTTGTTATTCTGACCAGCATAATTACGTCTGTCCACATCTGGTCGAGATGAACCTGTTGTGAGAAGTATTTTACCTCTGCGCTGGCGGGCCGTCCATGATGATGTTGATCCACAGGATTTGCATGGCGTTTAGAGGGTTCGGAAAGTTCATGAGTGTTGCCAGGGAGATGAGTGTGAGGGCAGCGATGCTCCTAAAAAAAGCATTCAGTGATAAACTCATTACCATTCATTACTAAGATCAGTCATCAAAATCTGAGCTCCATTTTTGTGGATGACACAAAATATCTGCTAAAAAAATAAAAGGCATATATATCTGCTAAAAGTTCTGCTTAACTATATAGATGGGCTCAAAACTAACAGACATAAATTAACTTCTGTTCTGAAAACTTTGCAAATGTCTAGACAAATGTTGTAGAAAAACTGCATGTACACAATGTTTGATCAGAAATGAGAAAACATCGACTCACGTGCTCAGCTGAAAACGCACAAAATTCTTGATGTTGTTGTAAATGCCTTTCCCCTCTTCAATAGCAGACCTGCAGTAAGACAAACCATCAAATACAGTCAACAGTCTGATTATAAAGGCAATAAATGAATAACTCTCTGCTCACATGATCGTCTGGAAGTCGTCGTCCACCAGGATCATGTCGGCAGCTTCTTTGCAGACATCGGTGCCGGTCTGACCCATCGCCACGCCGATGTCTGCGGCTTTCAGAGCCACCGCGTCATTAACACCATCTCCCGTCATGGCCACGACCGCGCCGATGTTCTGTAAAGACTGACGGCAGAAAACACTCATTTCATATTTTATTACCATCAGATTTATATCTCTGCACTGCAAAAACAGGTAAACAGAGCTTTTCACAAGCATAAAGGAGAAATGTAACTAAATCTAACAGGTTAGATTTAACAGTTTAGTTTTTAACTAAATCACAAACAAGCTGTGCCCTCACCTTAACTATTTTTAACTTGTGTCTCGGGCTGGCTCTGTAGAATACTGCAATCTGTGAAGAAAATCTACATAAATTAACATCCCATAATTTGCTGGCTCAACTCTCTTCAACAGCACAACACAAAACTGACTCACAAACATACTGCATGAAATCTATATTCAACATGTGACCATAAAGCTTATGTGGGCCACAGGCATAAGACTCTCCACCAGACACTGGAACTGGAAGCGTGTGGAAGTGTTTCTGTACCCTGGGCACGATCTGAGACAGATGCTGGATGTCCATGTGGTCCACTTCATCTCCAGACAGCGACTGGGAACCTTTGGTGTAGAGACCCAGTCGACTCGCTGTGAGAGAGACATAAATGTGAGAGGTGTAGGAGTGGAAATCAATGTCTGATGTGGGCTGTATGCAGAACCGGCAATTTTACACTGTTCTCCTCACGGTTCTGAGAATTATCTGTGCAGACCCGCAGTTCACATTAACAGTCACTATCATCTTCTGTCCTGACTGAAGAAAACTGAGAACTGTTCTGTCACTTTAAAGACTGCTTGTTTTTACATCACAAGTCCTACTATGACAGACATGCTGAGAAATCTCCTTAAATTATCTAAATTATCTACCTGTCTTGATAAAGTGCGTAAATATCTTTAAAAGATAACCTAAGCTACCTAATTAGTTTACTAAATAACCAGCAATACAAAAAAAGAATGTAATACCAATTGACACGGCAGTTTCCTGAGAGTCCCCCGTGATCATCTTCACAGCCACACCAGACCTGATGAGTGTGGCTACAGCATCCTTCACGCCCACTCTGGGAGGGTCAATGATGCCCACCAGCCCCAGGAAGGTGAGAGCGCCCATCTCTGATCCAGACGCAAACGCCAGCACTGGTGAGAAAGAACAACAGCATCAGCGGCTGACACAACGATCACTGTCCTTCACAAACATCTTTAATTAAAGAAACTAGTAGAGGAACGTTAATATGAGACTCCACGTCCACCGAGACAGTTTAATCTCATCAACACAAGCCAAATCACATTCAGAGAAGCAATAACAGTGTTGAACTGAGGTAACGTCATTACAGCGTGAACGTCCTGATAACGTTATGAGTGATGGAATCATGGCAGACTAGACACTCGGTTTGAGAACGTTAATGAGCTGAAGTGAAACAGCAGCATATAATCACAGATGCTGTGCGGTACCTCTGAGACCAGCAGTGCCCATGTAGCTCTTCTGCTGCTGGTAGAGTTCTCGCTGCTGATTGGTCAACGGCAGAGCGACACCTTTACTGTTGTAGGACGTACAGGAGCGGATGATCTGCTCGTAGGCGCCCTTCACGAAAAACACTGCCGGCTTGTCCTTTAAAACAGACACATTGGAAAGGAGAGATATAATTAGTCTTGCACAGCTGGGCCTTTAATACAAGTATAAAGTCTGGCCCACTTTACAGCTTAACCTTGCAAAAAGCTGCAAAGCCATCAACACAACTGATAAGTTTTTTTATGACACATAAACAGTCAGTAAATCTGAAACTGACGTCACAGTAATATACCAGCAAACTATAAAATGGTAGCTAAGGTGCGCATGAATATTCATTTAAAATTTATTTACATAGCGCTTTTCATAATTTTGTATTGTTGCAAAGCAGCTTTACAGAAACAAATTTTAGAGGTGAGACATTAAAATAAGGACAAAAGAAAAGAAAAACATGACAACGATAAAATACACAGAATACATGGTATAAACATGCAATACAGTAGAAATGTTGGAAAATGTGTTGATTCTGCAAACTGCTTTTTTCAGAGACAGGCAAGCAGAACATAAAAATTTATATTCTTAATAAAAACCTTAAATAATAAGATCTTTGATGACATGCTGACCTGCTGAGTGCGATGAACGACACGCACAGCCATCCACTTCTGCTCTGAGGAGAAGGGAATTTCTTCCAACCGCACAAACTCCTTCTGCAGGCCCTCCAAACCCATCTGCAGACAAACAAATACATGTGTCTCCTCATGAAAACATCCTGAAAAAAATCCAGAATCTAATCTCTACAACAGACTGAGCAGTTCCAGCCTGTGAAAAAACTTACTGAACAGATGGATCTGAAATCAGATATCATACCAAAGCATCAACTTATAATTCACAGCTTCAGAAAAACTGAAGAAAGCTTCCAGCATCTCATTCTCAAAGCTCTTACTGGGTGAAACGCAACAGCAGACATGCACTGGTCCTGAGGTACATCATTATGTACATAAACCTGATTAACATCATAACTTAGCAACTGCACAGCAACACTGTGGGATTGTGGCAGTGAGCTTTGCACATATAATCACATCTTCTTTGAAACATGTAAACATTTTGTGTTTTTTGGTCTCTAAGGCTGCATGACATTTCTTTTTGTTTAATCTCCATGTAAACGTCCTTGTGGTGACAACAACCAGACATTAACACAACCGGACCCTCGAGGGTGATGCTGTTGCCATAGTAACCTGTTCTTTGGGGTGTGAACGCGTGTCTGCTCATCTTAATTAGCACAGACGAGAAGATTCAGACACACTCGGTTTGCCAGAATGAGGTGACAGAGTGGCAGACTAAACCCTGTATGCATTATTTCAGCTAGCATTAGCATCCAGTCGCACTGCTAGCATTTGGTCACGATACCAGATTTGCGTGTAGAATAACGAAGAGCGATAAATAACAGCAGTTATAACAGCAGTTATTAGAGGGCCCTGCACTACCTTCATAGCGAGGGCAATGAGGGCACCCTCTGTGGGACGTCCCATCAGAGTGTTGTTTCTGATCACTGCATCGTTGCACACACAGCCAGCCTGCAGAGTTTAAGACAAAGCAAAATGTGTCACACCGGACATGTTAGCACGGCTGCAACTGTAATATTCTCTGCTCAAGCCCTCACCTCCACAATCTTGCTGATGGATGTGCTGGAGAACCCGTGCATCACCTCCCCGTTCAGCAGAACCTCACCGCTGTTATTGTACCCGACGCCAGTGACCTGGAAAAAAGCCAAAGCAGGTCAAGGAGACTGAACACATTTAAATCCACACAAAACAGCAACATGTTTTTTTTCTCTTGCAGTCCATATTTAGTGAGTGAATCACAATATTTAATGCTGAAGCTTTATTAGTGTGGGTCAATAGGTGAATTAAATTCAGGACAATGAACTCAGGACTGCGTTGATATCATAACATGAGAAACTCCTCCTGTCTCTCTGACTAGCTGAGGGCTGAAAGAATAGCAACATCTTTGCAGACACACAGAGCTAATGAAAGACTGCAGCTATGGCCTCAGGATAATTCAGCTGATTAATGATGGTAAGATGGTAACGAAGGGAACGGTGGTAGAAACTGGGCTGAAATGTGTGAGGTCCCAGCCGGTCCCCCTGAGGATCGCACGACCCTTACCTCAGCGTGCAGTCCGTCAGAGGTGAAGAGGTGAGTGACTGTCATCTCGTTTTTAGTCAGAGTGCCCGTCTTATCCGAGCAGATGACATTGCAGCAGCCTGAGCAGAAGAGGGCGGAGCTTCAGATTAATATGCATAACCAATCAATTCAGTCCATTTCAGTGGCATTTCTCAACAAAACATGCAAATGAACAGAGAGCCAGTAATAACAAGAGAAAACAGAACATTACTCTCTAAAAATTAATATTTTCTGTTACACAAATGTGTGTCTACATGAGAACATGCTGCACATGTTCCATTATTTTACATAAAACTGGTTAGAAATAAATATAATAATTATTTAATTATAACCATTAAGAAACATTTTGCTTTTTTTAATTAATAAAAAGTTCAAGTTATTTTTATATGAATAATTGTAATTTTGAACCTTGACAAGTCCAAGTTGTCTTTCTATTCTTTATAAAATCAGGAACAGAAGTAAGACGCACATGGATTTGGATAAACATTAAGTATGAGTAAATGAAATTATTTGTGTGTAAACTATCCGTGTAAATCTACTTTGCAAATGTGTTTTGTTATATTAGCACTTATCAGAAGTATTTTCCTTTAGTAAAGAGACATTAACTTAATCATGTGGTGTGTAATGTTTCTAACCAAAGCAATAAAAGCTTAGACTGTAAAATGTTTCTCAAACCTGCGAGATCATTCGATGGTTTAATGTGTGTGTTCAGCATAATATTAGTGCTCGGTTCAGTGTGACCGCGGCGGGTCATTTGACTGCAGGCTGACTGGCTTACGTAATGCCACTAATGGAAACAAGCACTAATGTGACTTTTTTGTTCTGCTTTGAGTAGACAAACAGGAAGGAACTGCACAAGGTCTCTGTGCACCGCAGCTGTTAGTTCACTTTGCTGAAACGTTAATGTAGTTTTGAAATGGATCACAGATCATTTAAAGTCGGCGTGAACCGGAAGTCACACTGAATTAACTTCAGTGATGTGAAATGGAAAATAGTTCGAAAAATAGTAGGTTTTTTTTCTGCTGGGAATTGATTTATTTTCATGGTGACTTTAAAGTGTTGCTTTGTACTGATCAATTTGCTTGTGAAAATTCTTTCCACTGTTTTATAGTCCGAAGTAAGATCAAGGTGCTGTAAACATAACCGGTTGAGAACTACTGGTTAACTCAACACAACAAGAGATGTGACGGTGAGAATGGGTTGTACCCAGCGTCTCCACTATTGGCAGCTTCTTGACGATGGCCCGTTTCTTCACCATCCTCATCACACCCAGCGCTAGAGTGACCGTCACCACGATGGGGAGGCCTTCTGGAATAGCTGCCACAGCCAGACTGAGGACAGGAGCAACGACGACACACTTAAATAACAGAAACATGAACGCCGCATGAGAAACTTCTGAGTGTGTGCTGGATCGATGGATGCAGACATACCTGACGCCTATCGTGAACATGTCTAGAATGTACTTCCCCTGAAGCCACCCCACCATCATGATCACACCTGAAAATAGTGTTCATGACATAATCAGAATGACAGAACGCAAGCTGTGCGTATTTAATCAGATAACATGCACCACTAACTCATGATTACTGTTAAACAGACAATCTGAACAAGATGTGTACCGATAATCCCGAAGGAATAGAGCGAGAGCTGTTTTCCTAACAAATCCATGCTTTTCTGTAAGGGGGTCTTTGGAGCCTGTTTCAAGAAAACACATTTAGATTTGAGACAAATCAAATTTAGATCAAACTGACATCAATCTGCATTTCAAAGGTTTTTGTTTACCTCCTCTGCCTGCATCATCTTAAAAACCTCACCAAACTCTGAGTTTTCTCCAGTGCCTATGACAATACCCTACAATATAAAAACACATTGTTAGTAACAGGTTAGTAGTTATTTAATCCAGAATTTTTGTAAATTATGAGTGTTTGTAATCATCTGGCAGTACCTTGGCCTTCCCACAGTGCACCAGTGTACCCATAAAGGCAACGTTACTGCGGGACGTGATGTCGCCATTGGTGGCAGCTGGCTGGGGGGCAGAGGTCTTGGTGCTTGGGGTGGTCTCACCCGTCAAACTGGACTCATCAACCGACAGATCCACCGCCTGCAGGGCACAGAGGGGTCAGCTTCATTACCGGGTCATTAGGACGATGTTGCTATTTCTAGATGTGGCACAAGCCCTAACTGCCATTTGTATTTAACAAAAAAACTATAAAACTGCTTTTATTGTGTTCTACAGAGAATGAAAGATGTTAATATGTGTCTGTATTCGTTCAGACCTCAAAGAGTCGCAGGTCGGCTGGGACTCTCTCTCCCACAGACAGACAGACTGTATCCCCCGGGACAAGCTCCCGTGCCAGGAGGTGTTCCAAATGCCCCTCTCGAACACTGAAAGACAGGGTGACAGAGGGATGAAAAAGGCTGGGTGTTGATTGGTTGAAAATAGGCCAGCGGAGCCGTGTGAACAGACGGACCTTAAAATTCATGACTGCTGGACGGGTCAGAGGTCAAATACTTTTGAAAATGTGCCACCAACAGTCTTGGCAACATTGTATATCATTTCAATTAAAGACTTGGATTAGTGGCTTGCTATGCAGTGATGACTTTCATAACACACTTCTGCTCTCCATCACCATGTCCTAATTAGACACAATGTGATCAACATCAAGTGATAAAAGCTCTTACTACCATATAAACTGAGTCGGTCACTTTCTATTTTCATCGCTTTGTGAAGGCTACAAAAAATCCACTCCACAAATATACCAGTTGTGTTTTAAACATCACATTTGTTTCAACTGGGCCTTTGCTTTCAGTATTGCTTGTCATTCCTCTGCTAGTTGGAACGTTGTGTGAGGAACTGAGTCAGGAACACATGGTGGTGTGAGCTGAAGGTTCTTCGAGGGCTTGGAGACAGAGCTCATGGTTGTGTCACAGCCCAGTTTTGAAGTGCAAATATGAGATTTGTCTGTTTGAAGTGTAAATTATGTCTCATTCTGACCATATGTTGTCTGAAAGCGTCTCTTATGCGGTAAAGCTCTAACACCCGACGCGTCGAGACCTCACGTCCACATTCTGGAGGCCTCTGACGTCATTTATTATTAATGCAGCAGACAAAAGTATAAACAGAGAACAGGAAGCCAGAGGGAAAGCTCACCAGTGGCATTCTGGAGGCACAAGTTTCCCCAGTTCCTCCAGGGATTTTTCTGAGCGGTACTCCTGAGATAAAGCAGAAGATGAGACAGTCAGTCAGCACCACACTCACACCTCACAAACCCAACAGATATTCCACAAACCACATCCAAGTCCATCACAAACCAGCAGCAAAAAGTATCTGACCACAAACAGTAAAACCACACGGTATCTGCTAGCAAATTACACTGAACCTTTTCTCAGAACTTCACTTATCTGAGTCATTTTTGCATTTTTAGTGGATGTTTAAAGTCAGTTATCTAGCAGTAACTACTGCTAACAGGTAAATATAAGGGCGTTAACTATGGATGTGTTTAAAATTAACAATATCTGCCAGACTATAATCTACATCTTTGCATGAGTGATGTCATCAGTGATGTCATCAGCGACGTCATCAGCTGATCTTACCTGTACGAAGGCAACTGTAACAACGATAATAATGGCCTGCGAAAAGAACGATAAAAGAGCGTAAGTGCTCTGAATCACAGCACAAAAGAAAGTCAAAAATACGACAACGTGGAGCGTGAACAGGAGAAACTCACCACGGTGATGCTGACGGCATCGTCAAACTGCCGCATCAACACGCTGATGACAGCGGAGGCCAGCAGCAACAAGATGAGCGGATCCTTAAACTACAGGAGAAGAGAAAAACTCAGAGATTTTGCAGTGTTGTGTGGAGAAGTGAAGGTCTGGGTTCATCTGTCTCTTGGGTTGAAGCAAACTAATCAATGTTAGCAATACACGAGAGGAACAGTTATAGTTTTTTTCTCAGTCTGCCCTCAGATGTCACGTGTATTGTGCTGCTTCTACAGACAGCAGAGAGTCAAAGGTCAACATGAGCGCAGTATCAGCCCACAGTGAGAGAAACTCTGGCCTGCTTCAAGAAATCTTCTGGGCTGTTGTGCTGAGGCCTGGAGGATATGTAGAATGTTTATGATAGATAATAAGCAATGTAGCACAAAATAAGGAACATATAAATACTTAATTAAATATGAAAATCAAGTCTAAAAATATTGAGTTTTTTTCTGTAAGATACATAAAAATAGCATGACATAAATATGGGCTGGTGGTCTCTTGAAAACTCTTCTTCCTAGATCTACAAACTACAATTTAATTTTGTAATTAAAACTCAAATAGATCATCACTAATGCACATGGGGAAATCAGCACTTATTTCAAGATCACCTGATAATCAAACGGCTCCTGAAATGGATAATGACACGCTGATGTAGAGCTAGAACCCAGAATTAAACAGACTGAGAGTGTGGGTTACTGTCTTTGATTGGCCACATACAGAAAGAAGCTTTAATCTACGGCAGGATTGGACACCTGCGGATCTACGCATCTGCGCAACCGGCAATTAAGATGCAATCACCCCTTTTCTGTGCGAGCAACACAGCAGCTTTTGAAAGCTAATACAGGCTGCAAAATAACAGACAGGTTACACTTAAGTCGACACAACAAATGGGTTTTGACTTCACTGTCTGCTTAGAGTGTTTGACATTCTTACATCTCTTCTTCTTTCTGCTCAGAGCCGGTGGTGCAGAGATAAAAATACTGCTAAGAATTTGAATAAACCCAGACGGATGAAATAAAAGAGATTCTATTACAGCTGGTGGTCGCGCCTGACAAAAAGAAGAAAACATTTGCGTTTGTGAAGTGTGGAGCTGTGGGGGGTGCCTGACTGCGAGAAACAAAAAGAGAACAAGAAAAAAGACAAAACAGAGTCAGAAAGAGAGAAAGAGAGGTCGGCACATCCAAAAGCACAAAGCGAATGTGAAGTGACGGATTAAAGACTCGACTGCTTGTTGCTCTTAATGTAAAGTTCTGAGAAAACTGAAGAGAAACTGAAGAGAAAAAAAACAAACGCTTTCTGCTCTCCCAGAAAACATTTCCTCTTACCCTGCTGTAAAAACCTTTCCCACACTTAACACACGCACAGATGAAACGAGACAGACAGGGATTAAGTCAGAACGAGGCTAATTCTACTTAAATTAATCCAGATTAAACAATGTTTTTTGAGACATTATTTAGCGTACTAATTACTTAGCTAACTAATTAATTAGTTCAAAACCAGACAGTCGTGGCCTGTTAAATAAGGACTAACCAGCTAAAGTTTCGGAGCACACGGATGTAATCTATCCCACACTGCAGGGGAGGGTCAGAGCGACAATTTGTCCAACCTCTGAGTGAATACAGTGCAATCAGCCAATAAAAAACAATACATACCAACATGTGCGAAAACTATTAATGTGTTATAATGTTGTTTGTTGTTTTGTTTGTTTATTGTACCTGAGAGATGTATTTTTTCCAGAGTGGTTCATCTTCACTGATGTCAAACTCGTTCCATCCGTGGTAAGCCCGGCGTCGTGACACCTCCCCCCGGGTGAGACCACGCTGCAGGTCAGCCTAACAGAGAGAGAATAAGTCAGCCTTACCAAAATGACTTATCAGAAGCGTAACCATGACAACTGACATTAACCGCTAACAACTAAGAATGCTGAAGCCATGGAAACATCTAGTAAAGGCAGTTTCCTCAAACCTCCAAAAAATGCACTCCACAATTTCTGTGTGAAGAAATAAAGACCTTGAGATCAGGAACTATATCATGAAAAACAGAAGAGCACAAACTAGGGGTCAAAAAGGTGCTGAGCAAAACACAATCTAACCGCACCGCAACGCTTTACAACACACTGGAAAAACACACGGTCTCTCTATCTTCCTCGCTCGCTTTGCAGCCACAAAACACGACCGCTTTCTTATCCCAAAGCAGTGACAAACACATTCGGTTTATTTTCTATTAACAGTAATAACTGAGGTGTATTATTCATGAAGTGCTGAGACCCTGACATTACAATACACTGTCTGAAAATCACAGCAATGGAAGTTGAATTCTTCAGTGTCTGTGGATTTAGTAGAGCTCGCAGGAAAGAAGATATTTTGAAGTATGCTGGTAACCAAACAACAGTGGCACCCATTGAATTACACTGTATCAACACAAAACCTTTGAAACATTTCTCAAAATATCTTCTTTTGTGTTCCACAGAAGAACCAAAGTCATACAGGTTTGAAAAACATGAGAGTGAGGAACTGATTTTCGTGTTTTGGGTGAACTATCGGTTTAACTGCATAATGACACTGTAAAGCACACAATGTGATTTACACAGGTGGGATTATGTGATCCTGGATCAACATCCTGAAACAACATTCTTATCGACCTCTATCAGCTCTGCTGTAACCCTTGCCCATGCACTAAAACCAGCTGGTAAAGATTCAAAACCTGGTTGTACTGATAAACCTGAGCCATCACTCAATACAGTTCCCAGTTTCTTTAAGTATTTAAGTAACTTCCCTTAAGTAACAGCTCAAGCTAGTTTAACTTAGCACAGAAATATGTAATTGAAATGTGGTCAACACATGCTTTTGATACTAAAAGTTACTCAACATTCTTTGAAATGTGTGTCAACCAATCAGAATCAAGGACTGAACAATGGTTGCGGTATAAAGAAATTCAATTTGCCCTGATAAATAATTTAACAACAGAACTGATAAATAGCATTAATGTAGTCTGATGCTTTTTATTAATTAAAATAATTCTCTATGAATAGCTAAAGTGCAGTTTCTTTAACTGTTGAGTGTTTTATAACTTATGAAAAGATAAACACAGAGAGGGTGTGACAATCAGCATCCACACGACAACAGACACGCACGACAACAGACACGCACGACAACAGACACACGGTACCTGCAGCGCACACGCGACCTCGTTCACAGGCAGTTCACTGGCTCGTTTCGATGTCAGAACTGGAACCATGGTCTCATCTTCACAGTAGTGTTGACACTCAGCAAGCTGGAGAATAATTAACAGAAAGTTCTTTCATTCAGCGTATTAATAATACATTAAATTTAAACATCCAAGATAATGCTATCATAAATTAATCTCCTCTCCAAAAAACAACACACAGGAATTACAAACCCAGAATAAACGTGTGATCAACCAACACATGAGAACTTGCACCATTCAAAGAAACAAACTTCATCTGAACGTTCATCTAACACATACCGCAGAGCTACAGCTGTGTTTCAGTGAGACGTCTGACAACAATCACTGAACTCATCAGATCAACTGATATGAGACATTACACAGCAGAACAACATCAAAGCAACGCTCCTAAAACTCATGAGCATCAAGTTCAGACAACATTAAGACAGCAGATATCTTCTCCAACTTCTCACAGACTGAAACAGAACTCCACAGATTCTCCACAGGTTTGTTTTCTAAACTCAGAAAGTTGCAGCTTTCCTCAGACCAATAATGTTGTTTGAACTAGTCAAATGAATTAAAATGTAAATGTAGTATGGGTCACCTACATAAGGCTAAACGTCTTCAGTAAACAAGTAAGAACACTTCAGTAAACAAACTAGGTTACTATGAAAACAAACACACAACACGTACAAAAAACACCACAGATGGTTGTTTAAATTTTTATGTGTCTTTTGCACAATGCAAATCTAAACAAAAACCTGCTGTGACTAGATTATAGGACATGATCACAAAAATAAAACAGAGCAGACGGACAATATGTTCAGTGTCTAAACACAGATTTAACACACAAATTCTAAACACAGACACAGATGCACAGAATGAACTCTGTTACCCTCAGGTGGATGTGATTGGTGCAGTGATGCTCTATGAGAAAAGACGGAGAGAAAGAGAGAGACAGCACACAAAAGAAAAGCATCATGACTTCTTGTGCTCTGTGTCATGTTGTTTAGAGTCAGATTCAACAGCATTGTATCGTCTAGGTGTGTGACGGGTCTCTCGCTCACAGACACAAACAAAGTATCTGACTGAAGACTGAGCAAGTCTTGAATCTCTTAATTAAAAGTGCAAGAGATTAAACCCGGATCAGTCAAGATCTCGAGCGAGTGTCGTCTGAGGCCTGGCTCACAGCGTGCTTTCATACAGAACCATTAATAAACTTCAGTCTCTGGTTTCCAAAAACTGCTTTTTTATCTAATACAGTAAATTAAACCGCTTGCATCTCCTAAATGAAGCAGAAGTACATGTTATCTCATCAAAACAAACAGAACAGATGCAGTTTTAATAAAGATGACCACACACAGCGCAGATGGAAGTTATTACAGATTACGGTGTAAATAAATGACCTGCATGAAAACAGACGATCAGCTCACTGTTCCCGTTCATCAGAGCTTCTGCATCTCACCTGTGCTTGAATTCAACCTAAAAATGCAAGTGTTTGAAAAACATGAGCCATTATGAAGACTTCACAGGACAAAGGAAACAACACAGGGTTGAAAACGAACTCAACCTGTCAACATCTGTCCTTTAACAGCCTGTATCTGTAACATAAGGCTTCATAATGTGTTATTTGATTGAGAGAGATGTTTTAATAGTAACTGTAAGTGAGTTACTGTGAGATGTGAGCCAGTATGAGCAGATGAGCCCTTTCTCTTTAAACTCCGCATGTGGCACAAATCTAAAATAAAGAAATAAATGAAGCTTTAATTGTTTTCGTTTCTCCTGGGTTCAGTATCTGGTTCTCTCTCTGAAGAACTGGGCCAAGCTCAGGTTGGAGGTTTTTACAGACACAAACTCTCAGCACTCAAAATATATAGATATATATTTATATAAAATATATAGAGCACAGTGTAATATATAGATGATATCCAGCTGTCTTCTGTGGGATACAAGGTCACGTTCAGTCAGAACTGCACACTCTCCCATCAGCCTCTGTTTAAACATTTCAACCATGCTAACAAGATGTGGTATGAACGCTCTGTTTCAAAATAAGTACATACACAAAGGAAAAAACACAGTTCACCTGAAACGTCCCCTCACCCCACACATGACCAGAACACACCACATCTTAAATCCACTCACTCATTAACTTAAGCATTACGCAAACCAAAACACAAATAGGCTCAAAACAAACATCTCTGATTGGTCAGATCTGAGCTTCTTTGAATTCCTCTTTGGCTATGAAAATAATTGAACTTTTGACTGTCAAAAGTGGAAACGAAGGGGGGGGATTTATCCTAAACCATGTTCTGAAGGTCAGTTCAAACTGTCCCTAAATACATTTAATTTGACTGAGATGAGTGTGATAAAGAGAGACAGGCAGAGAGAAAGAGAGACAGAGAGAGACAGGCAGAGAGAAAGAGAGACAGAGAGAGACAGGCAGAGAGAAAGAGAGACAGAGAGAGACAGGCAGAGAGAAAGAGAGACAGACAGACAGAGACAGACAGAGACAGACAGAGAGACAGACAGACAGAGACAGACAGAGAGAGATTGTATGATGCCATATTACTCCTGTATACTACCATTTTTATATTTATATTTTTTATATTTTCTGTTTATATATTTGTGCACTATTTGTAAGCAGCTCAGCTGCAATTGCTTTGGCAATACAAATGTAGAGTTTTTATCATGCCAATAAAGCATCTTAAATTGAACTGAGAGAGAGAGAGAGAGAGACAGACAGAGAGACAGACAGAGAGAGAGAGAGAGACAGAGACAGACAGAGAGACAGACAGACAGAGAGAGACAGACAGAAAGAGAGAGAGAGAGAGAGAGACAGACAGACAGAGAGGCAGACAGACAGAGACAGACAGAGAGAGACAGACAGACAGAAAGAGAGAGAGAGAGAGACAGACAGACAGAGAGACAGACAGACATTCATAGCAAGCTCTTAGTTTAACATGAATTTATACTATTTCTACTACAAAATAGAAATTCAAAATAAAATGAGACAAATAATACATTCATACAGTGTGTTAAACTGCAAACGTTTTTGATATCATAAATATCCTGTCAACAATAATAAGCTAGTCTCTGATGTTTTATTCTGACATGCGTATATATCTACTGTGCAAAAATCACTAAATTAAGATGAATGAGAAACAAATAAAACATTATAACTACAGTTTTAAATGAAAATACATTAAACAAAAAAATGCAATATTATTGCTCTGAGGGCCAGATATCAATATCATATCATACTGCCCCTTCCATCTCATTTACACTGGATCTTACAGCTCAGTGCAGAACAGCATGAGGTTCTGTTACTGTTGAAACTCAATTCAGAGCAATGCTGTGAAATCAAGAACAGAACTTCCCACAGAGAAAGAATATTTTTCCTCCAAAACTAAGATAAACACGGGACCAAATTTCCAAGCTCTGGCTGTTCAGCTGTGGGAAATCGAAAGATGGATTCCAATTGAAAAAGCCACTTGGAAAGGCCAACCTAAAATTGTACATTTCATTGCAATGTAAAACATGTTCCCAGCTCCTTACAATTTTTATTTTGATTTCAAATATAATGCCACATTTTTCTCAAATTTAGCATTTCTGAACAAGGTAAACTGTGTTGAACAGCATGATTAGGGCTTGAAATGAACAGCAGTTAACACAGTGGGCAACAACTAAAGACAAAACGGAGCAATACATAAAACATCTTTACATCAGTGAGCACACAGCGCTAGCTCACAATCCTCAATCTGTCCACAGAAGCCTCGCAGGAAGTTAAATGCACTGTTATATATAGATGGAGAGGGGGCTTCTGGGACACAGAGCGGTTTATAATCTTCCTCTCGGCTGTCTTGACAGGCCCTGCAGGCTCTCTGAAACTGTCACACAGCAGACGGCTGTCAGTCCACAAGAGCAACAGAGAAAATGAAGAGCAAGCTGAGAAAAACACAGCAGGACAGAAGAAAGCCACCAGAATGAGCTGCTTCTCACACAAATACTTTAACACACACATGAAGAGCAAACACAGCAAGCTCACCATCCACAAGCAAAACCAGCAGTCTGACACCTACCAAACTCTCCCTGACCTCCACATCACACACCATCCAGCTTCTGGTTTTATCTTGATTACTACATCAGCTTCATATCATTTTTCATACAAACTGGTCAGTCACATCAGTGTGTGTAATAAGTGTGATCAGGTATAATCAGCTAATCGCTAAATAAACCCAGCAGGGTTTGGGTTCAGATGCAATGAATGGACAAACACTTTATGGTCCTGCGCCTTCCACCAAAGATATATATTTATATAAATATATTTAGACCTCTTAGTGATGCTATCAGGACGTGAAGAGACTTTTTACCAGCGTAACAAAAATGCTCATTACTTTTTTTAATCGCCTACACTGCTTTTAAACAGTCTCTTACTTTCACCGGTGGCTCACATTTAACCAGCCATGTCCTCTAAAAACACTCCAAACACAGAAACAGTCTAACATGATGTATCTGTTGCAAAAATGCAGTAAATCTTCTCATGCTACTATTATTACATGCACACCTGCAAAATACTATGAAACAGACTGACAGTCTGAAAACTGTGGCATGCGAGATAAACATCTCAGACTTCCTGTCATTGTATTGTGTCTCCATGACTAACCAGACACCATTTTTCAACATGAACTTCCTTGTGGTGCTCCAAACCCTGTCTAGGAAGAGCACCAGGGTTACTAGTGACAATCTCTAGTCATGAACTTTAAACAATACATTAATGACACATGATGTCATATTTTAATCCATGTGGCCTGTATCATACACTGTGTTGTTTAGCTGGAAACACAGATAAAGCTGCATATGAAAGATTAAACAGCAAATGTTTGACAACCCGGACGTGATGCGTAAAATAAACGTGCACGACCTGAAACAGGATAAAACGGACTATAGGCACAAGTGTACATGTAAACACGACCAGAACAAACCCATTCAATCCTCACACGACACAGACTGAAAGAGAAATCAACTCAAATCAACTTTCATGTCCTCACAGTCCGGTAAACAAACCACTGAAACACAACCGAGTAACTCCTAAACGCGGCAAACACGACTGGGTTTATGTTAACTAGTAGTTGTGGTGTTTACACTGACAGTACGGCACATGACGGCTGACCTCAACGCTTCTCCCGCCGTTAACGGCGCCGGTGTGTTTCCGTTAAAGCCGTTAATGTGAATGACGGGAGCGTGCAGCCGCGGCGCGCGTTGCTAACGTTTAAATCACATCGTCGGCTGTTATAAATGTGTTTTTGCTGTGTTTCATGACACGGGTTCACACAGCACAATGCAAACGAACGGGGCTCGTTCGGAGGTCAGCAGCGGGTCCTCCGGAGCGCCATTACACCGGACACGAGTCGCGGAAAACGGAAAATCGCTTTTGTTGAAACTTACCAGCGGCTGCTGTTTCTTTTGCATCTTCCGTGAGCTTTCGACGTAGCTGCCTGACGGCCGCTGATGACGTCATCGCGCAGAGGAGGCGGGGCGACGGAAAGAGGGAGGCGCCTCAGTGTCGTTTCATCCTGGTAGTTGTTTTTAAAAAATGCAAACAATTATTGTCATTTGTATTTAAAATGTGTTTTTGAATCGTTGAGTACTCTTATTGTTTTAAACGGTGCAATTTGACATAATTTTATAATTATTAGCTTGTCATAAGACAAGTTAAAAGTTTGCTTTACTGTACATGAAAATGACCGCAGCGCCCTCCAATGGAGAAACTACAGTTCAAGCGCACTTTCATCACGTTACCACGACAACCATTCAAACAAACATCCCAACACTGCCAATAATCTACTTCAACACAGAAAGTCAATTTACTTCAGGCCCTCTTGTGCAAACGGATTAAAAACGTGGTAAACAGGTTTAAGGCATTTTGTCATTTGTAAGGACTGTGTGAGCTGAAGGTTTTGCATTCTAGAGACTTTGACCTTCATCGGTGTCACATAAACTTCTTTCATTGGAAAGATGAGCTGCCCACTTTCCACTTTAAGGAAGAGCAGACGAGTTCCTCTGCCTGAGATACAGAGCGATGGGTAAGAAAACAACAAAAACACACAGCTTAACATAAAACCCTGAAAACACTCAATGTGTATGTGGACTTCACATGACAAACAGCGACAGCAGCGTGATATACTGTCGTTCATCTGTTTCACTACATCTTATCCCTCATGAGATCTCATCGTTTTATTTGTAGCTCAACCAGAGCATGTTGCACTTTGATTAAAATTATGTCACTTGGAAGAAAACATGTAAATGTTCTTGAATTACTGGAGAATGTAACCAAATAATGAAATTCATTAACCATTTGATGAAATTTTAAACATTGTCTGGTAGTTTGTCACCATATAACACAACTTCTGTTCATTTAAAGAATTTAAATCTTTAGGACAATCTTTAATTAGGAGACTAAAGACAATCTTTGAAATAATCTGTTTTTGTACAGGGAGAGAAAGACGTGTAAAGAAAGGTCAAACACCGGTAAGGATTTCACAGTTTTAATATCCTAACAAACTAAAAAAGCAAGATAAATATATATATAAATAGTTAAACAAATCAGAATATATTAGTGAATATACAGAAAGCAAATAAAAAACACTATTACATAAATACAGATAATAGACCATCTAACCATATTAATCACTTAAATTAGATACATCAGACTATGAAACTACATTATTCCAAGAAATCTTCTCAGAAAACCAGCCGGCATCTCTCATCATTAACAAGAATCTTTCCAAATCAAAGATCACGCAGAGGATGAAAGCCAGTGATGGTAATGAATGAATGAACTTTCTGAAATCAGACTCAATTTCATATGAAAACTCTGTGAAAATTGTGGCTTCTCTCATATCTTCTCTGAAGGCATCACAGCTTCTGCACCGAGTGATTTTGAACTGATGTCCAGTATGATGGAGAAGATCAGCCATCTGGAGAAGAAAGTGAAAACTCAGGCTATTGATATAGAGCAAAAAGTGACTTTCATTCATCAAACTTTCATCTATCAGCAGAGAGTTTAACCTTTTTAATAACATTTATGATAACATTAAGGAATTTTCACAGTCATCAGCATGTTTGATGTCTCCATGTGATAATATTTATAAGGTGTCTTGTCTGGTTACCAGGCAAGAAGAATAGCAGTTCTAGAGGAGAAACTGAGTCTTTTGCAAGAGGCAGAAGGTAATGAATACATGTTAAACATGCTCACACTGAGTCAGACTGCAGTACAAAATATACACTGATGAAAAATTTACATCATGCAATTTAAATGTAAAATGTCTTTGGCTTTAGAGAAATGTGAAATTAATGGGATCCAAGATGAAAGATTGACTGACGTGTGCTTTAAACTTCAGAAGCAGGTTTGGGAAATGGAGGTAAGGAACTTCATGCATGTAATGCGAGACGTTAGTAATTTTACCTCCAACCTGCAACCTCATTTTAATGAAGGTATTAGAATTTCAGCAGATATCCACCTTTTTTTCAACCCACACAGAAGTTTCTGAATGATTATGGAATGATCTGGGTTGGAAGTTGTGAAGAACCTGATGATCTTTGTCTTCCAGAGACTGAGCAAGCCAACACCTCGACAGGTGCTCCTCACCAAACATCACCTACAGATTTTATGTCTCAATGATCAATGCTAACTGTAAGATAATTCAACTATCTAAAAGTTAACAGTGTTTTTAAAGGCTGAGTAACAAACCCATAACGGTTCGAATGGTGTAGATTATACTGTTGTTCTTTTTATTTAAACCTGCTGTCTTCTCACAGGAACTTCTGTACACAGGGGATTTGAAATGAACTTTGACCTGGTCATACAGAACATCCATGAGCTGAACATTCTTGCAGGAGAAGGAGAGTCCCACGTGATCTCCATTCCTGGAGGAGCCAAACTTACCCAGCAGTCTTCCATACCTCTGTGGCTCTACAAAAATGGAATTGTCATGTTCAGTGGACCGTTCCGCTCCTACGAGGATCCGGCCACGCAGGTCACAGCACCTGATTTGACTGTCTAAACATTGTGGTTTATCTTATAAAGTAAGTTGCATTTATTTAAAGTGAGATTTGTGATGTCACATTTACTTACCGTTCCAGGAATGCATGCAAGACTTGATTGATGGTTTTTTTCCTGCTGAACTTCAGCAACGATTTCCTAACGGTGTTCCGTTCCAGGTGTGTATCCATACAGGATTCTGTGAATTTATACTGTTTTGGTTCTTCATCATTATTGTTCTATAAATGTTGCGTTTGTTCACGCAAACAAACAGGTTAATGACAAACGTGAGAAGGAGTTCATAGTTAGACGACCATGGACTGAGTTTCCTGGAAGGGGACAAACTATAGATGGAGCAGGAGGGCAATCAGCAGAACATCCTGAGCAGAACAGTCTGACGCCACCAAAACCAAGTCAGATACCAGGTGTGAACGTTTCTGCTGTTTGTAGAGCTTATAAAAGCCATTGAGCTTTTGTTTGTTGACACTTTATACATCTGTGGCATGTAGGTACAAAGCTGTCCATGGAACAGTTTCTCAGAAGGCTTCCGGAGTCTGTGGTAAAGTCAGGCAAAGTGATAAACATTCGTGACTCAATAAAGGCCCGTCTACAGGTGAAAGAGGATGTTTGTAACTCACAAACCTTCCTAGATTTATTCTGTGATGGTTGTAGTTGTCATTTAAAGTGATAGTTCACCCAAAAATTAAAACTCTTCCATCTACTTACCCTCATTCCAAACCTGTATGACTTTTATTCTTCTGAGGAACACAAAAAAAGAAATGTTGAAGTATATTGGTAAGCAAACAACAGTGGCACCCATTAACTTCCATTGTATAGACACAAAACCACTGAGACATTTCTCAAAATATCTTGTGTTCCACAAAAGAAAAAAAGTCACACAAGTTTGGAATGACTTAAGGGCAAGTAAATAATTAAAAAATAAAATTTTTTGGGTGAACTATCCCTTTAAGGTTGTTCAGTCCAATTTCTCACTCAACTTCATTTTGTCAAGGGCTTCCCTGATGGTGCCAAAAGTCAGTCAACGACTGTTGTGGAAACACCCGTCTTACAGGCCATGAGGGAAAGGTATCAAACTCAAATACATCAACTTCTGACAGATACTTTTGAAGTTAGAGTTGGTGACTTCAGTAATAATCTTGTTGTGTGACTCAGTGAGACGGATCGCTCACTATCAAGAAAAGACATCACCACATTACGAGTAAAGTCAGAAGACGGTTTGGAGATGTTCATTGTAAAAATGCTCTTTGATGAGACCGTTGGAGATCTGCGGCGTTACCTGGACATGAAAAGGTGTCAGCCGCTTTTGTTTAATTGTTAAGCTAAAATAATGTAAAGCAGGACTTCAGCTACAAAATACTTTTTTAACTACCTCAGACATCACAAATCTAAATTTGTTGTGGTATTTCAGCGAGGTTACATCTATTATCTTTTATTACAGAGGGCCAGGTGCTCCCCCATATGACATCATTAGTGCATTTCCAAAGCGGAGTTACAGCGATGACACACAGACGCTCCGGTCTTGCGGTTTAACCCCAAATGCAGCTCTGATCCTGCGGCCGCAGGTTCATCTCACAGACAGCACAGAAACACAGAGAACAACCCTCAACTAAAGCAGAACAGACGCT
>JAZGTK010002506.1:0-25011 GCA_036877625.1 Ambastaia sidthimunki | reverse complement strand
AGGGCAAATACAAAACGTTTGATGTCATCAAGCCTCTTCTGCTTCTCTAAATGGCTCATTAAACATATGACATAAAAGTTACATTTGGTGAAGTTTGGAAGATGAGGATATGATGTATGATGCAAATACATGTATTTAAGACTTAATGGAAAAAGGAGGGGAATTGATGGGGTTTGCCTAAATATAATTTTAGAAAGCATCATATCAACTAAAATCAACTAAAACAGAAAATAGGTCTATGGTTGCCATGATTTTCCAAGATCAACATCTTTTGGTGGTCCTAGTACAACATTTTCCCTAAAAAAACTTGTCCACATTTTAGAATAATAGTAAACCCATCAAAACCATGGAATAACACAACTGTAACTGTAGGAATGATGTTGTGATTAAAAACATCCAAAATAAATGAACTGTGTGTTATATTTTAAAATCTTCAGTGTGGTCATCCTTTCTCTGGAATTTGCAAAATCGTGCATTTGGCATTTTATAATCCAGCTTTTTAAGGACATGGGTAGTTTTTTAAACAGTATTGAAGGAATTTTGTTTGCTGTACTTAATGGCACAGTGGTGATAACGCACAGATAATTTCTTGCAAAGTCACTGGCAGGACTGAAAGTAATCCACTGCCCTGTCTACCCGATACACATTTAGCAAATTTTAAAGGATGCTTAAGCCAAAAACAAATGCAAAGCTTCATTTAGTAAAAAACAAACGCAAACCTTATGCAAAACATGTCACAGCACGTAAGGGGAAAATACAAAACACTGGTGTCATCTTTGCCTCTTTAATATAAAAATAAGATATAAATTCTGCATTTTATACATTATATGTACATGTAATTGAATCTTAAACTTTATTACAATTTCAGGAGGTGTCATATCAACTGAAATTAGAGTAAACCATCTAACACATAGGGCTATAACTGTGTTGTTTTGACACATTATAAGCATTTCCTTAAAGAACCACAAAACAGTAATGTAAATATTCAATGTTTAATCTACTTAATGCATGCATTTTTAGAAATGCAGAAACTTAAATGATAACATAAATTGTTTATTTTATTGAATAAATTGTTTATTGTATTGAAAATCAACAATATTTTAAACTTTCCTTTCACATGTGAAGCTGTGACAGTTCTCAGTGTGACTGCACTGGATCCAAATGCAGGTGGATTAGCAAGACACAGGTGAGACCAATTAGTTGCCATGGGAACAAATGAGGACCTGAAAGGTGACAATGGAAATTGACTATGGACTAGAATGGTTACTATAGAGACAAACAAAGGTCTAGTTAAACATTGCTGGCCCATTTTGCCTAATTGTGGTAGATAAAGTGGCCAAGTGGGTTTAAGGTAAACTGGGCCACATTTAATCTTTAATAAGAGGATTATTTTATGATAAATTAAAACCAACTCAACTGGTAGAGCATTGTGACATGATCCTAAAATGTTTAATGATACATACCATCCAAGTTTTGGGACCTAACAAAGAAGTCTAGGCTTTACACAACAATACATTTTGTTCAATATTTGTGGCTCATATATGACATTGCATGTTACTGTAAGAAAACCTGTTAATCCAATAACTGAGTTACCAGGTTGAACATCTACTGTATTTACATCCTAATAGCAATCAAAGTATTTGTACAGTTTCTGTGGAAGGCACAGGACCATAAAATATTCAGTCCGAATGCAATATCTGCCATTCTGTTTACTTGCCATGTATCTGCCATGTCTAATGCCATTTCTGTTTACTTGCTGATTTTTTTCTTCACATAGAAAAGTTTAAATTATAAATAACTGCTGAAAGAACTAGCAAGACTAGTAACAAACAAAAAGACTATTGTGAACTAAGAAACCTACGTTGATTAATCAGAGATGTAATTGTTTGTGGAACAACAAGATGATCAAGTAGATATTGAGCTGACAAAAGTAAAAACACAGGCTGTCACAACAGAAATGCAAAAGGGTAAAGAGAAGTGGTCAGAGAAACTGAAGATAAAGAATAATGCCAGTAACAGAGTTTGGAATAAATCCACCAGTGAGTTCCTACATACTCTAAACACTAGATGTCGCCATTGGGGCAGAAACAGCTGACAGAAAACAGAAAACAACAAAATGAAGTTCCATCATGGAAAAACATGCTTTTGGCATACTAGGAAGAGTCACATGGAAGTATTAGGCATGATGGAAAGAGTGCACACAGTGACAGCAGATGATAATGACATTAAAGAATATAAATATCTGTTCACTGGTCTGGGATGTATGCCAGGATACCATCACATACAAATGGATCAAACATGAGTTAATCCCACCTGATCTGTATTAATAAAAGTGGGAAGCATCACCTCAAGACAAGTGGATAGAGTTTTACCAATATTTACAGGTCTACATAAAGCAAAGGCAAATTGTCAGCACCAGGGTCAGTTGTGTTCTACTGGTTAAGGAGTCGGGCTTGTAATCAGTAGGTTGCTGGTTTGATTCCAGCGCCGGCAGGTAGCAACTAAAGTGCCCTTGAGCAAGACACCTAACCCCCGATAGCTGCCCACTGCTCATGGTGTGTGTGTGTTCTTGACTTGCAGCGTGTGTTCACTCCTCACGAAGGATGAGTTAAATGCAGAGGTCATATTTCGGTTATGGGTAACCATAACTGACAAATACATTTCACTTCATAAGAGTACTGTGTCATATTGACATTTTTGAAAAAATTCACAGTGAAGCCATCAGTGAAGCCAACTGGTCCTGGGGCTTTCCCATAAAGTAGTGCATTAACACAATAAAACATTTCACAAAATCTTTATTTGCTCTTTAGACATTGTAGGAACAGATAGATAGGCAAGGAACTTTTCTAATAGTTCACTTATTTTATAGTTTGCTTCATTATTGTCATATACATTTCCATCATTGACTTAAAAAGTGGAAATAACCTATCAGGGCATATTGGCAGCTGGCCCAGGTTTCCCAGATATTCCCCACTCACCCAAAACCACGATCCTGCCAGGAACCGCAGACCTGTCCACATGCTGGCATGACATGATGTTCTCTTACCAGAATCAGTTCAGACTCCCAGGTGTAGCATATAAAGGAGAACATGTCACTGTACAGTCACTGTCAAACAGTCGCTAGATCAACTCATGCAGTGAGTTTAAGAAGCATTTTTATATTTAAATGAAAGTAACCATGTTGATGGTGCTTAAAAATGCTTTTGCACAGCAGCTTTATTAAATAAATGCAACATTTAAAACATTAATTCAACTAAAATATACTAAGTATACAGTATTCTTTTATATACTAAAGTATTCTTTTTACAAAAAGAAACAGCAGTCAAAAGAGAGACAGACAGCTCAGGCAGTACACAAACAGAGCGAGAAGTGACCAAGACACATTAATTATATAATCAATATTAACAACTCTTATCTCATGAACCTTAACTGCACAACAATACACAGGTTCTACATTTTGATTCATTACATATTGTATGTTAAATATACAATAAATTAATAAAGCTTTAAGATAAGAATCATTTAGAACAATGTGTGATTCATAATCATTAAAATCTCTTACAGTAAAATCTTAAAACATTAAGCAAAGAATGCTAAAGAAAAAAACAAATGCAAATGTTCATATTATAAAAAAACCCAAATACAAACCATATGCAAAACACGTCACAGCACTTAAAAGCTAACAAAAACATTTGATGTCATCCTTTGCCTCTTTAACTTCAAAAACTGGATCTTTAATATAAATAATAAGACAAAGTCCTGCATTGTGTGAAGTTTAGAAGGTGAATGGGGGTTTGATATAGAACTTACATGTACTTGGATCTTAAGTTAAGGAAAACAGGGTAACTGATGGGCTATGCCTTACAATTTCAAGAAGTTCCGTAAGAACTATAAATAAAGCATCTAAATGTCTGTATGTACATACCCAGGGTCTATGTTCTTACGCCTTTTGTTTTAAAAAATGGCACAATATAACATTAAATTTACACAACAAAATTTACTGTTATTAAAATACAAATTTGTGAGCATTTGTGAGCAATATACCCCCTCAGCTCAAATGTGATACGACTATAATCAAAAACCTACATAAAAGAATTACCATCATCTTTAGGAGTAAGTAGAGCTTATGGTGGTTATGGGGCCCTGCGCAACTTGAATACTTTGAGTATAGAGAGAACCAGTTTTCTAATAATAAATGCAGAACACAGACACTGATTTTTAATCATAAAAAGAGATTTTTGCAGCATTAATAAAATAAGAACCAACTCGCTATTTTATGTTTCAAACAAAAATGGTGATAGAGCAGCAAAAGTTACAGATTGCAGCTTTGAGATATGTGTTTGTGAATAAACACAATCAAACATTTGTTCATGCAGAACTAAAGTTTATTTGTATTTCGTTTTTAAGTTTATAATTAAAAGGCAAATACTTCTTTCACAAATCATGCACAAAATATTAAAGAGGAAAAGTATGTGTAACTTGCAATAATAGAATTTGCCATTTACAGTAAATGAAGGAAATGAAAATTATACATTTAACAAAAATGATGCAAGCAAGTACAGATCTTCTTATAGGCTAATTTCATTTTGTGATATATAGCGATATAAAGTGTTTTACTGAATACATTTTAGTGTAAATACACACTACATATAAACACTACTTCTGTGTAAATTGTGGACATTGTTTTGCTAATTCACTGGAAGAAACATCTAGACAACTTATCATTTCTTTATTTATTATGTTTTTTTTCTAAATCTTTACGCTTTTGCATGAAAACCAAAATTAATTTAGACGCTAATAATGTTTACTAAATTATAAGAGATTTAACATATTATATTTTATTATTAATGTACAGTAGTATTTAAATTGTTGACTAATATTATGAAATCATTTTACCGCCAACTAGTGTGTAACAAACACTGGGCAGTATTCAGTGAAAAAATCATAGCATAATATTAACATAGCATATAAACATAACATAGCATAAGTCTATTTTTTTTAATTTATCTCCTTTCTAATAACATACAAAGTTAAGTTTCTCCAAACAGTTTTTGTTCTCCCAACTCTGAGTTTCCCTGTTTCGAGACCCACAGTGAAAGGGACTGGCAGGACATGCTGGCAGCTGGACCAGGTTTCCCAGAGCCTCTCCACTCAGCCAGAACCACGATCCTGCCAGGAACCGCAGACCTGTCCACACRCTGGTTGCCTCAYTGATTGCAGTAGTTTGGTTRAGTTGAAGGAGATGTACGTTGGTGGGCAGACTGGCCAGATCAGTGTGATGAGTCCTGCAGTATTGTAACGCTTCCTCCCAGTTCTTGTTCTCTCTTACCAGAATCAGTTCAGGCTTCCATTTGTAGCAGATAAACATGTACATGTCTGTACAGTCGCTGTCAGACAACAAGTCAAATTGAATTTTAGCGCAGTGACCATTCTGCAATTCACTTATGAGTATGTCAGTATTTACTTTATCTCCATCACTCCACTGCCAACTGTTTGTAGAGATCCTGTTTAGACCAGCCCAGATCGCTGTGCTAGAATTAGGATTGATTCCTGTGCTCTTATTTATCATAGCATCTATTTGATCGCTTAACGACAAAAGTTGTCCTTGACTATCTATGGTGGACAGATCCTCAAAGTTCTTTCTGCAAAACTTTTGAGCATCTCTCCATGACATGATGCTTTGTATAAAAAAGTGTGACCTGTACAGAGCTCCAGTCAGCTCACAAAAAGCCAGCAGAAACTGAACAAACACGACAGTCTTCATTTCGTTTGTGAAGGGACAGTCAGTCAACATTGTCTAAGGACACTCTAATGTTAAGGCAGATTTCAAATTTGTTAGTCTGGAATGTATGCAAACATTCACTTAAAGGGAAAAATACTGCATAAAAATGCAAAGATATTGTAATGATCAAACTCATGCGGTGAGTTTAAATGGAAGTAACCTTCAGAATGATGATGCTTAAAATGCTTTTGTACAGCAGTAAAATAAATGTAACATTTAAAACATTAGTTCTACTAAAATATACTAAAGTACAAAGAGACACAAACAGAGCGAGAAGTGAACAGGACACATTAATTCATCACATCACAGCACAATATTAGCAAATCTTATCTCATGAACCATCACTGCACAACACTACACAGGTTCTGAATTGTGATTTATAACATATTGTATGTTAAATATTCCTGGATCAATGTATAACTGTTATACATTGATCCAGAGGTCTGAATTAATAAAGCTTTAAGATAAGAATTATTTAGAACAATGTGTGATTCATAATCATTAAAATCTCTCACAGTAAAATATCCTATTCACTCAATTCACATTTAGCAAAGAATGCTTAAGACAAAAACAAATGCAAATGTTCATATAGTAAAAAAACAAATACAAACCATATGCAAAACACGTCACAGCACTTAAAAGCTAACAAAAACATTTGATGTCATCTTTTGCCTCTTTAACTTCAAAAAATGGCTCTTTAATATAAAAGATAAGACAAAGTCCTGCATTGTGTGAAGTTTAGAAGGTAGGTGGGGGTTTAATGTAGCACATCAAACGTACAGATGTATAGATGTTTTTTTCTTTTTTAAAGTGAAATTGTAGAAAAATCTGTGGAATTCTGAAGAAAGGTTTTACACGTGTTACAAACTGCTTAGACTATTCTATTTATTAAGAACAGTTTGGCTCAGTAGTAAATGGCACAATATAACATTAAAATTACACAAAATTTACTGCTATTGAAACACAAATTTGTGAGCATTTATTGAAATGAAGCAAATGTCACATTTGTGGAATTGACGGAAATTGTAGCAAAGACTAGAGATATTAGTTTGGTGCACAAGATGACAAGCGCTCCTGATACGCGCTGCTTTTTAAAATAATACTGTGCTCCCACCCAAAGAGTGACACATTTAAAATGTGTCGCAATTGCAGTCTCCTAAATTAAATTAATTTATTAAATGAATCGTTTTTGAATTGATAATTGAGTTACACAAAACATGATTTAAGCTTTAATTTGTCGTTTTTAATCATTATTGATGTGCCTGCTGTGCCTTTTCTTTATTTATTATTTATCTTTATTTATCTTCCCTATCTTTCTATACAACAGGCGCACAGATTGTTTTACCAAACTTGTAAATTATTTTTTAACTTGTTTGACTGGATATGTGTGTCATTGAATTTAAACTTATACTCTTATAAACAATTCAGTTGAATCATTATTCAGAGGTCCACACTTGCATATTATATTAATGTGTTTTCGCACCACAATAATGCAATTTTAAAGCTACATAAAAACTGATCCCCTTGATGAGTCACACAACACTCAGATGAGCTATCCTGATTTGTTTATTGTGTGCCTTTCTTGAGTCAACAACTTTTACAGCCGTGGCAGTCCATTAAAATGCAGTACATTGCATCCCTTTGCTTGTTTTTGAGAATTTGTGTTCAGCACATTTCCCCCACTTTCACAGAAACTCCACCTTGTGCTGCTGTCAGCTAGTCCAAGACCAATCTCACTTAGTGACTCAGAAGACAAGCTTTAATAATATTTCAATATTTATAATATTTTACTATGTCATTTATTTTCACACTGTGCTGTAGAGGGCAGAGGCCTCTGCCATGGTCCCATCCCCCTGAAGCAGGCCTGCCAAACATTATTTAAAAAAAACTCAATTTCGATTAGATGTGCGCTTTGTCTCATTCTCATATGCATCTGCACAATATTTAACGCTTTTGTCCATGGCAAGCTCATCTCTTAACAACATCTGGCCAATTTTAGTGTTCCATTTCCTGGTTACGGTGCTGCCCACTAGCTGTGTGATATGTGCTATTTGCAAAAAATCTCTGACCTGGACACAGTTGTCTCCCATTCGCAACTAAAGGGATTATTGCATAATCAAATTACAAATATATGGGGATGCTGGGGATAAACGGGGATAGACCCAAGGGGGTCTATCTGGAACACACAGATGAATCCCTGAAGTAAAGCTTTGCTCTCCTGAGTGTTGCAGACTTCAGTTATTGCCTTTCTGGAGCTGTCTGTTGAAAGGGAACTTAAATAGCTTTTAGACAAGGAGAAGATTGCATTTTGGCATTTTGATTTTGCTGTTTTAGGGCAGTGATTGGCTCTTGACGTCAGAGGAAGCCGCAGAGTGTGGCACACCCTTCTTCACTGTGTGGAGCTATAAAACTCTCTTTAGAGTTTCATCTATACATTTTCAACTTCTTAAACCACATTTAAAATATCTTTGGCACTGTCCTGAATGTATGGAGTACAAACATGACAGCAAAATATTCAGGCATGAATATTTAACATGCATCAGGCATGTTAAAAACTGACCTGTGTGAACAGTTTAATAACACATAGCTATAAATAAGAATGGAGCAGAACAGTTGCTTAGTGGCAAGAAGGTTCCTGCTTCAACCCCTGGCTGGGTCAGGACACAGGACCCACTGTTAGTGTTTGCCCTGCAATAGACTGGCCATCAATTCAAGCCTGAGACATTGTTATGTTTCAGCCCCCTCTGTCCCTGAAGAGGACAAGAGAATAACTGCAAACTGTACTTGCATGTCTGGGTATTAATCCGTCCTTATTTTAGTTAATATTTAACTTTTTCTGTAGTCTATTGGATGTAATTTAATTATGTACAGTTAAGCCTGTTGTAGTTTTTGTAGTATAATGATCCTAAAGGAATATTGCTTTGTTTCCTTATGTACAAACACAAATGACTGCAATGACAATAAAGCAACACTGACACTTTTCATGATAAAATTACTAAAACTACTGTAGTTTACATAATATAATTTTTTGTTGTTGTTGTTGGCTGTAATACATTATTACCATATACTGTATGCCTAACTGCAGTGACGTAAATGTGACGTCTAGTCCCAAATGGTCTATTGATTTGCGCCCCGTAGAATATAAATGCCCCCCTATATGTGTAGGCCGGGAAGGTGGGGTCTTATGTCTTCAACGCTAGATTTCTGCCTACCTTTAAATAAGTTACAGTTTCCTGTTGAATGCGTTGTGTAATGACGCTTTGGTGCTATTCTTTACTGATCCACCAGATGGCACGATTGATTACAAAAACAACCAACAATATACTAGGAACGTTTATAATGTTCGTTGTTGGGATATGAAGTTTCATAAAAGCCTGTACCATCCACACAAACTTTCTGCTGCACTTTTTTGTAGTGGAAAAAGGTTCTACAGACTATAAAGAGTTGGAAGAAAATGAAAAAAAAAAAAATAGGACAAAATACATAACTTGTTATTTCACAAAAGTCTCCACCGTGATAGAACAACAGATGTGTCTCAATTACTTTAACCTTTACTTTGCTGTATCATTTTTGCATGAATTTGTTTGCTCATGTTTTCTGTAATGTGTTAGCTATGGACCAGAACACATAAAGGCTGTTCTGTCTGTAATCGAGAAGCTAACTTTAACTAAATTTTCAAATGCTTTAACATTTAAAGCTTCATCAACAGGCAGTAACACACAGTCAAACATGTCAGGTGACACAGAAGTGCAGGGGTGAAGAAGAGTTTAAGCAGGCAACCTGAGGGAGGGATCTGCTTGTCAAATCAAAATATATTTACAAATTGTAATTGAATTGATAGGTTTATTGATTTTAATTGAATATTATATTTCTTAAATTTAGGGTAATCAGTAAAGTCAGCATATAAAATATATACCTTTACACCTTTTTTACATGAGGAATACAAATACATAAATAGGCCAAAACATAAATACAATGTTGCTGTTTTTTAAAATAGAAATTAATTAACAAAATAGAAATTAATTAACAAAATAAATAATAATTAACAAAATAAATAATAATTTCTATTAAAAACTGGTTATAAAGTTCCAGTTTTGCTGAGTTTATTAAGATAAAATATATATTAGGTTACAAAAAATTATTTAAATCAAAAAAAGTGCATGACACCCCTGAGAAGACTTGAAATTTTATATTATAGTGTCAATTTAATAAACATAGTTTACAAACAAATTTCTGTAGCCTCAATTTATTCATTGAATGACACTAAAATATTTAACACATTTTTAATCTGACTGTTTTGACCCATATGGACCCTTAAGGAAAACATATTATATGAGAAAATAAAATAGACTTTGTCATATACAGCATGCTTTACTGTTACAGTTACTTATTTACTGTGGTTTTACTTGTTGAGTATAATTTATTTAGTTACCTTTCTCTTGCAATGAGTTGAATGATAAAAGCACAAGAATACTCATATATTTATGACTTCTTTAGATGTATTGCAAGGGGCATGTGGTCATTTAAAAAAAGGTTCTTTCTATTGCGTAATGTACAAAACTTTTCTAGGATTCATTTTATGATGTTTGATTTACAGTTTTCATTTTTAATTTTAAATACACATTACATGTATCTATGAATTGCATTAATGTTAATTCAATGTCTGTTGGTTTCATTGTCCTCTTGTGGTCTTCTTAATGCCTTTAAAAAATTAAAAAAAAAACATTATTGTTATGGTAAAATACATTATGAGATGTTCAGCAGAATGTATATTCTGCTGTATTATGCAGGTTTTTTACATTGACTGTATAATCATAGAACAGGCAATCAGTGTGTAGCATAAACTTTATGCTTTGGTACTTACCGTCTTTTCTAATAACATACAAAGTTAAGTTCCCTCGTACAGTTTCTGATCTGCCAACTTTGACTTTCCCGGTCTCGAGATCCACAGTGCAAGTGATTGGCAGGACATGCTGGCAGCTGGCCCGGGTTTTCCAGAGCCTCTCCACTCACCCAGAACCACGATCCTGCCAGGAATCGCAGACCTGTCCACACGCTGGTTGCCTCATTGATTGCAGTAGTTTGGTTGAGTTGAAGGAGATGTACGTTGATGGGCAGACTGGCCAGATCAGTGTGATGAGTCCTGCAGTATTGTAACGCTTCCTCCCAGGTCTTGTTCTCTCTTACCAGAATCAGTTCAGGCTTCCACTTATAGCAGAAAAAACTATGCAGAGTGTCACAGTCGCTTTCATAAAAATTGTTATGCACAACCTTAGCACAATCCCTGTTGACAATCCCTGTTGTTAAAAAGTAATCCTGGACAGTTATGTCAGTATTTACTACATCTCCATCGCTCCACTGCCACTTGTTTATAGAGATCTTGTTTAGACCAACCCAGACTTCTGTGAAATAATATGGATTGTATCCTATGATCTGACTATAACTGCTCGCATTGACTGAACTTATTGCATATTTTAACAACCAAATGTTATTTTGGCTATCTACAGTGGACAGGTCATCATAGTTTTCTCTGCAATATCGTTGAGCATCTCTCCATGACTTTGCCTCGTTTATAAAAAAGTGTTGCCTGTACAGAGCTGCAGTCAGCTCACATTGAGCTGACAGAACAAGAAMAAACACCACAATCTTCATCTCGTCTGTTGAGGGCTAGTCAGTCAACATCGTCTTAAGACAGATTTTAAATTTGTTAGTCAGCAATGTATGCAAATTTTCACTTGAAGGAAAAAGACCAACCAAAGATATTACAATGATCAAACTCATGCAGTTTACTTCAAGAAGCATTTTCATGTTTAAAATAAAAGCAACCTTCAGGTGCTTAAAGATACTTTTGGGCCTCAAGTTCAATTAATAAACACAACATTTAAAACATTAATTCTACTAAAATATATTAAAGTGAATAGTACATCACAGTCAGACAGCCCAAGCAGTACTACACAAACAGAGTGAGAAATGGAAAAAAACACTTACTATGCAAAGCTTTTGAGTTGTACAAGGAGCAGTACTATAGTAATAATACTTTTTTATTAATGTTTGAGAATGCAGAATATGGACATATGAAATATGGTTTTGTGATATGTTATTCATTTAAAGATATATTTTTAAGATTCAGCTGGCTTTTTGGTAGTACTGTATACTTTATTCTGTTATCTACAGTTTACAATTTTGTAACTCAAAATGTAGTAGTAAAATCTACTAAAAGAACTAAAAGTAATTACATGGTTATTCCTGGTAGGGCTGAAACTAAGAACTTTTCCACTGCACTATCCACTCAAACATTCAAATTTTAAAAGATGCTTGAGCCCAAAACAAATGCAAAGTTTCAAATAGTACAACATACAAATACAAACCTAATGCAAAACACGCCAGGCAAATAAAGGGCAAATAAAAACATTTGATGTCATTTTTTTGTGCCATCTTTTGATGTTAGACATTAATAAGACATTTTGTGAAGTTTACGAGGTAAGTGGGAGAATGAAGTGGCACTTACATGTACTTAAGTCTTAACGGAATAAGAAAAGTGGTTTGGTTCACGAAATCTGATTGCCCCAATTGTATTTAAAGCAATTTACAACATAGGGCATTAGTCCCAACAAGTCTCCACTAGATCCTAAGATAAACTCATGATCATTTCATTCATTGCTTTTTAATTGTTTTGTTTAATTCAACTCTAAGTCAATAAACTATTTCAGGAACATCAACAAATTACAGCTGCAAATGTCTGATTCTGAAGCAAAACACAATTACTATCTACTATCTTTGTGAGTCCAGCTAACAAGATTTAAAAAATAGGCCTAAAACCTATTGCTTTCAAGGGAACTTGATGCTGCATCATGGCATTGACGCTATGGGGAACATTAATGCCCATTATGGCACACTGAGGAAAGGCCTGCCTCAGATGCTGTGAAACATTAGCATACACTGGCACAGAGAAGCAGACTGAAAGACTGTCAACCCAGGGTACCTGAACGCCTGGGCTTGAGTTCTAGTCTAAGCTGTAAAATCTAATGAATGTGTGTGGAGAGGACACACAACATCAAGCTTAATCGTGTCTGTAAAGGAACAGTCTGTCTTAAGACACTCTAATGTTAAGGCAGTTTTCAAATTTGTTAGTCTGCAATTTATGCAAAGATTCACTCTGAGGACAAAATACAAATGCAAAGATATTGTAACGATCCAACTTATTGTGTTGTGAATTCAAAACTTTCACTTCTCACCTTTATAAAAAATAGAATAAGAAAAGTGTTGGTTTAAGAACACTGATTGCCCCAATTGTAATTAAAGTGATTTACAACATAAGGCAATAGACACATTATTGACTGTCTCATTCTAAAGTCTTGTTTAAAACACATTGTTTACACTTCAGAACCAGAAAGGAAAGGGTCAAATATTTAAAGAAGTTCCACAATTTCAGATAAACAAATTATTTTTTCATTTTTAGAATCTTGATTAAATTATTTACATTAAAGCAAAATAGCTAACAGCTGTAAATAGCTGAAATAGGGAAATGTACTCTACATGCCCAGTGTTGGAATTTATCAACATTTCAACAACCTTCACAATTAAAAATATATGTAAACGTAATGTTTAAAAATTCTTGAAAACACATTCATGGATAAATAAACAATTGTACATCACTAGATATCAATGGTTGGGTCTGAGTACAAAGCAAAAAAACTTAATTCATCCACTTGCTCCTGAAGAGCCAGTGACTCTCTTTACTACAGATATATAGATATAAAGTATTTTGGAAGATATAAAGGCTTCGTTTTGTACAAAAGTCTGGACATGAGACAATCTTTGGCTTATTAAACAGTCATAACTACCATCAGTTTTCACTGGTGTGTGCTGGTTTAGTGGAGAGCTTGTCTGACAGGAAGAGAACTTAGCTGCTTTACATTTTACACTGGGTAGGGTTGGTTTATTAGCTGTTTAATTTTAGTTTGATATTTCTGAGACACCACAGAGTCAGTAATAAGCTTTATTAAGGCTACTTGGCACATTTAATTTCTCACTTCATCAATTAAAATACTCGTGCTCCACTCCTGCTGTCTGTTCTATTCTGCTTTGGACTCCATTTCCCAGAACCCATTGTCTGTCATGATCATGTTCACCTGTGTATCATTGTCTCCCTTTTTATACTCAGTTCATTCTTAGCGGATGGCCTGTGTGCCTGTATGACCAGGACTCTTAGAATCGCTCTAATCACCCCCAACACATATTTTTCCTTTTAATGAAGCAGTTGTTGTCAGTAATGATGTCACACTACTCTAAAATTGTCCTTACTTCCTCGTAGCAAGAAAAACACTACTATATATGAATAGTTGTTACAGTATATGTAAATAACAGCATTTGGCTAAGCTTTGAATTGCATATAGAAGGACATTCACCTCATTGTCCCTCACGCACTATGAAGACAGCAGACTACAGTGATTGCAACACACGACATAAGGTGTGTGCTCAGACTCCTGCTGCTGAAACACCTGCAACAAGATGCATAAATACTCGCAAACACATTTTGTAAAATGTAAAACATTTTAAGGTATTTTCAGCAAATACATATGTGATTCATCTTAATTCTTTATCAATAGAAATAATAGTTCTGCTTACTACAATACTCTTCATACACTACGTTTGTTGTTTTTTGTTGCACTTCGGTATGTGCTTTTCCAATCCTGGCAAAGATTTTTCTAGCTGTTAGCAACATTCCACATGTATTGTTTTTCTAAACCAGCAAAATAAAGTCAACTTACCATGTACATATCAAATACTGTTTCAAGGTCTGGAAGGTTTTAGTCATATTTCACAAGCCCATGTTTACACAGTGATCTTTTTGGGATCTGTTCTCATGTTGCCACTGTGATCGGGACAGAGAAGTTTAAGCACAAATCTGCAAGGGTAGCTGCTTGCCTGCATATTCGGGCCCTGTTACGCATCTACAACATAGTACAACATAGGTTGATAGTTCATTGAATAGTGTATTTGAAATGTTGTTGGAAATGAAGAGCTGTACTGTCTGACAGTAAACAGACAACATGTGCAGAAGCATTTCTTTCAACATTTAGGTAGAATAAGCTAATGATTAAACTTGCTTTAAAAGCACCATGGAAATAATGGTTTCTAATATTAACACCCTTTGCCACATTGAGTTTAAATTGTCTTAACAGTCATCACAGTGACTATACCTTTAATAACAGTAAATATATCATTTACAGATGCTAAGGTCCAAACACAAAAAGAAAGCTGTCCTATGTGTGTGTGTGTGTGTGTGTGTGTGTGTGTGTGTGTGTGTGTGTGTGTGTGTGTATGTGTATATGTGTATGTATATATATATCAAGCCAGCTAACTGGTAGCCTGTTAGGGATATGCATTTGACATTACTCTGGCTTTTAGTATTAAGTAGAAGGTRTGTTTACATATACATAACTGCTTTACATAACCGCTTTTACATATACATAACTGCTTTACATAACTGCTTTTACATATACATAACTGCTTTACATATACATAACTGCTTTACATATACATAACTGCTTTACATAACTGCTTTTACATATACATAACTATTTTATACATAACTGCTTTGTCAAACCATGTGGTGGTGTACATAATTATTGATGTGATGAACAGTGAGGTGGTGGTTTGTGTGTGCATATATTGATTGTACTGTTATACAGTATGATGCTGAGTGTGGCATTGTTGACTGTTTGCGGTCGCCCAGCAGGCGTGGTTAAGCACATTGTGGTTAAGCTACAGACAGACTGGCGTACTGTAGTGAGTGTATGTGTGGCTCTTGTAAACGAGGTCCTGTTTTGTAGCAGAAAAAGTCCTGTTTGTAGCAGTTAGTCTGTTTTATGATTGACAGATTTTTGTATTGGAAAAAGGTTCTACATACTATACAAGGTATAAAGTATGAAAGAAATGGTTCAGTGCACTGAGGTAAATGAACGGCCACCAGTTAACCACTGAAACAGTAATATAAACACATATAAGCAAACAAACACCCTCCTCATTCTCTGTCCTGTAACAATCATAAATATCAACTTGTAATGCACTTTCTTAGATGCTTTAGGGTTTTCAGCTGGCCTACAGGTGCTCTCTGTGTGTGTGCGCGCGCGTTTTTGTCTGTGTGTTTGTGTGTGTGTATTGACGCGCCTGCTTCCCTTGGGCTCTGTTTGCTGGTATAGTGTATCAGTGAGCCAGCAGTGTGGCGCCATCCGTCCTTCTCCCAGCACCAGCCTCCAGAATGCATTACACACCAATCGAACACAGCCACTCAGGATAGCTCCACTTTTACCTACTGGACAGCACTACTATTAAGAGCTTTTGTCCAGCCTCAAACTCTTTCTTGTTCCCTTGGATTTGCTCCTCCTCTTCTCCTGTGCCTTTTTGTTGAAGGGATCATGTTACACAAGCTGTAGAGACCACCTTAGAAATTGTGAGGGGATCTGTGTGGTAACACACACACATACACGTGTACAGGGCTTAGTAGAAGCCAAACAGGTGATTCTGTGGATACAGATTTATTTCTAATTTGAACTGCTGCCACGGTCCATGTCCACCTCTGCCCTAAGATCCAGGTCCACCTCTGTTCTACGATCCAGGTCCACCCCTGCTCTACAATCCAGGTCCACCTCTGCTCTACGATCCAGGTTCACCCCTGCTTTACAATCCAGGTCCACCTCTGCTCTACGATCCAGGTTCACCCCTGCTTTACAATCCAGGTCCACCTCTGCTCTACGATCCAGGCTGCACCTACAATTGTCAATTGCTTAAATATTTCTTGAAAGACTGCTTGCTTAAGATGGAGAAAAAGCAATAGCTAGTCATCCAGATACTCATCCAGATATTGCTGTTTCTGAATATTGAGCGAATGTGTTTTTTTTTACAGTACTAACTCATAGACAAAATGCCATTATACGCATCACCAAACAGATTAATTTACCTTTTTCATTCATACTTACCTTTACTCTTACAGTAATGCATTCATAGAAGCTGAGTATGCTGAGGCATGTTCACAAGACTTGACATGTGTCAGTAAGTGATTGAGATAAGCAGCAATGTGCTATGACCTTTGCTGCCAGTATGCTCGTGCCCTGCTGCAGACAAGGGGCTTGAGATATCTTATGCCTCAGTCACACCAGGAAGTGGACCAGAATAGCTCCTAAAGTGTGAATGAGACTGATGACTGTGTTCCGGGCTGTCAGAAATCTGTGTGTGCATGTGTGAAAAGGTGGATAGATGTGTATGTCTTTGAGGATGTCAAACTGTAGTGGTTTCACATTGTTGTGTAAAATGTAGATTAAAAAGACTAAGAAGATTGACCCTTGATATAGCTTAATCATTAAAAATAATATTTGACCAGGCAACATTTTTTAACTAATTGCAGGGAATATTTAACTAATTCAAAACTAACACAGAATGCATCTAATTGTTTCTCAGAGGTGAAGAAAAGCTTCATTAATATTAACATATGTGTGTGCAGGTTGTAAACATGGAGGTAAAAGCATTTTCCAAACTAAACAATTAAAACAAAACATCTAAGCATTAAAATGTACCATGGCAAAAACTGCTGGCATTACTGGAATTTTTGTACATGAATCATAGACAACCATAATATTTAATAACCCTGATATAACATATATAATGTAAATATCAGAAATTCTGTTATTATAGGGAAATAGCAAATTCAGCTAATCTACCACTTTAGAAAGAATAACAGTCAATTTTTAATCATGTGAGGAACATCAGCCAATCAGTAATGGCAATGGTGAGCAGAGGCGGGCATTCAGAGTTTTACAACAGTCAGTTACAGTTTAAGTTGCAGGTTCCTGCTCATTAAAAAACAGCATCATTGCACTTACATAACTGTGAAATTAGTCATAAATGTACATGTTATATGTATGAACAGCATATCCTGCATTATCAGCATTATTCATGTGGCACACCACCTGTTACCATAATAAAAGACAAAAAGTTCTTTAATTCTTTGTCTCTTTATTTGTGAATAGAAAGTTAAAACAACATTCTATTTAAAAGCTCATTGTTATTGTGATGCAAACCTACATCACAGTAAAGCCTACAACAGATGTCAAATGTAAAGGGTCTGACCCTTAAATATACATGTGAATATCAAAGCAAAAAGTAAACAAGTTAAATAGAAAACTGAAAATGAAAACCTAGCTGAATTTAAAAGTCCTGTGTTACTGTAGTGCAAATACAACAGGTATAAACTATAAAACGTAAGGCAGCGTGAGTGTGACCCTCAAATACTACGAACATGAATATTAAGACAATAATTAACTAAAAATGAAAACCTATTGAACTTAAGAGTTATGTGTTAAAAACAGTTCTGTTTTATTCTAAGTTCTGCTCCTTTGTTTTCCTGTTGAGCTTTTCTCTATACAGAATCTTGATAAGCGTGTACCTTTCTATTTGATGTTATATGCACCTAGCACCTGCATCATTTCCACCATTTTATTCTTTGCTCATTGCTCAGTTTTACGATGTGTATTAATTTGACCCCTCCCCTCCTGTTCCTGGAGGCCCTACAATACATATATTTAATTTAGACATGGTTTACTTTATTTAAATCTAACTTATACCTTGTGGCAACCTAAACAAATTTCCTTACACATTATAAGACAATATGGGGTAATTTAAAAAAATGATTTTTTGAAATTATAGTTTTACATCTCCAAATACTTGTTGGTCTTTCCACTTGTCAGACCAGAGATTATACAGAGATCAGATGAACCACAAAAGTCTTGGCAGCGAGGGGCTAGTGTGTGTGTTTAGTGTGTATATATTTTAGAAACAGAGAGACCAGGTTTATTTGTAACTTTATTTGTAACTTGAACAGTAGATTTTTCTCAGAAATATTGACATATTTGAAAGTTAATTTATTTATGCGTAGATTTATTGTCTATGTGTTGCCTTGTATAGATTATTGTCTTGTTTGTCAAGACAATGTGGTTTTTAGTGAATGAGGCCAATAGTTGTTGCTGAAACTCATGCTCTGTATTGATACCCTTATGAAATCTGACCCCTCAGGAAGCATAGCTATTGATCAGAACATTCTATTGTGCCATAATTGCCAACTGGGATCTGATTTATTTTGTCCGTTTATCTGTGTGTCTGTTGTGTGTACTTTATTTAGAAAGACTGCTTTCAGAATTAATTTAAAAATGTAGGGATTTGAAGAACAGCAGTGATATTTGGTTTTGTCAATTTGATTGTGGTAAACATAAACAAAAAAATAAGAAATGGCAAAACTAAAGATGTCCTCATAAGGATGTTCTCACAAATCCACACACAGACTGTCAAGTTATGTATGAATAATTCAGCTGATGATCCGTTTGAGTGATATCCCGAGGGCTGTGTGATCATTGATCGCTCTGTTAGAAAGCATACGATTACCTCACCTCTCAACAAGTGTGTATATCATTTGTTTGTGTATGTCTACGTTTTCAACCAAAAACTAAACACTTTGTATATGTTTTGGCTGTTCGTTTACATGACAGTGGCTTTTTGGTCATGAAAATACAGGCTTTTGAAAACAGCATCATTTTTGTTTCTGCGAAAGTCTATGAAAAAGACGTCCTGGGTATGCGTATTTTGTGTACGTTCTATAGACATACACAGTATTTGTTCAGTCCCCAGGCATGTGTATATTCACCCAAACACAACAATCAACTGCTGTTTAATAACACTTCTCCAGCACAGTGAAGGTTTATTATCCTGTTTGTTTGTATTTGCCTGTGTACACACTACTATCACTATGAGGGGAAATGAAACCTTTGTTTTCATTTCCTTCTTTTTTTTTTTAATGTCATTTCTCTTTCTGTGTTGGGGTCTGTAACATGTTCCTGTTTATGTTATATGTCTGTGTGACAGGTCACAAAACCCCAACTGAAAGCACTTAATAACATGTCAGTCTGTGGTCTACAATCTGTCTTACCCTGACACAGATATTCATATTTCATCTCATAAAACCACCATGTTACTCCTCACTGAGCTAATCACTCCTAATGTTGTCAAACAGACCCCATGTCCAGCTGAACCTGGAAATGGGAGGAGAAATACCATTATATGCAGAGCTTTAAAAACGACAGGTAAAATTATAGGTAAACACTCAAGGGAGATGCTGCTGCAAGAGGTCAAAACAAATAGATTTGTCTGACTAATAGCATTTGGCTGTAGAGAAGGCAGAGCCTATAAAGACAGGACTTCCACACACACTCTTTTCAGCACTTGTTCACTGAAGCACTGAGCTGAATAATCCAGTTTGCTAATGTGTTTCACTTTAGCAGTGAAGCAGATAATCTGGCATCTCTCAGAGAGAAAGACTTCCCTTTCTCCTTACTCCTCCTTCACTCTGCTTCTTAGTCTCTCTCTCTATTTCCATTAACAGCTTTACAAGTCTGTCCTTTTTTAAAAAAAAAATAGAATATGCAATTTTATGAGCTATAGTTGCATTCACATAAGGCTAGTACTGTATTTCAATGTATTGGGTTTTGTGATGGTGATAATAGGATTGTGTGCTCCAGCGTTTAGGGAGTGACAGATACATTTAAATTATTGTTTCGTGTGTATGGAATACAGAAGTCACGCCTAGTGATATAACCATAGTAACAACAATTGGCAATTTACAGGAGTGAAGAAGTGCTCACATAATAAAAACTGAGCAGAGATGTTACCGACCAGAGATCAACAGAGGTTTACATTTCTAAAGCTGCTTCTAAAGGGCTCTCTCAGTTATCCACATAAGATGCATCCACATAAGATGACGTTGTCCACAAATTATATATTTGTCTGTTCTATAAATGTCATACAAATATGACACAAAGAAATAACAGAAAATAGGAATTAAAAGATTTTTTTGTTCTGCTATGAACCTGTTTTGTGTAATTGAAGTGTAATACAACCAAGTTAATCTCAGTTTCTCATCTATAAACCCCCCTAACCTTTTCCCCTAACCTTGACATAATATCTGTTTCTTGTAAATAAAAAAATTAACTGCCTGTGGGTTTTTAAGGGTTCTCAGTAAATTTGCTGAGAAACATCTCTGTCAGTGGGGAAAACAGATATGAAGATGATTCACATGCTTTTGAAAAGTGGATTCCAATAGACAGGATAGAGTTACTAGAACCTTTATTTTCAGTAAAAAGCCATGCATGATGATATTTTAAATGAAGGTTATAATATTTACATTTATGTCAAAATACCCTTGGCAGATAAACAAATGTCCCGTTTAGATAGATAAGTGTGTGTGTGTGTGTGTGTGTGTGTGTGTGTGTGTGTGTGTGTGTGATCGATCCATACGTCTCACACCTTTCAAAAGCTTTTCTGCTAATTGGTTGTCACCATCCCATTGAAACCATGGCTTCAGCCAGCCTTTAATAGAACAGGAGGTCATAGTAACCTATGACTATCATGGAAATAATGATTCTTAAATATTACTATTCTAATCATCATGTACATATTGCTCTGTAAAGTCATGTGTCAGGGATGCAGGGTCTGTTATGAGAATGCTAAATGACTGATCTCAGGTCTGTAATGTCGCCTGGCATCTGTTTGCCTCCTGTAAGCCCTATGCCTGAACTGACACACAGAGAAAGAAGTGAGCACTCTGGTAATAGAAGACACACTGCTGTGTGCTTAAACTATTTTCTTTCCTCTGTGAAGGTTTATCTTATGTGTGATTCTTGGAATTGTGATTTAAAGAGTGTTTTGCATCTTAATAATTCTGATCTTTGTGACAGGAAATGCTCATATGTGATTGAGACTGAGGAAGTCCAGCTGTTAGTGTGTCTGTGTGTATGTATGAACGTTTTTGAATGTGTGTTGTGGGAGAGAGTATCAGTCTGTGTTTATTCTTTATATGTGTTATTTGCCTGTGATTTTGATTGATGTCTCTGTTTGGATTATTACTGTTCCCTCTCTGTCTCTTTCCCTTCTCTTCCTCCTTCAACCACAAAGTCGCATTGAAATAAATAAAGTTTCATGTGGACTTACTATATTAAAATAGTAGTTAAATTGTTTAGAAGCTACTTTCAAATATGTGAAGACTGTGTGCCAGTGCTGCAAAACCATTTAAAAATAAATAAATCTAAATAAATAAAGTGCATCAAATAAAGTTTCTCAGGAGTTGCATGATGCATTCAAAACCCATATTCTGTTTTCTCCAGGTACTTCACAGAGAACAGTCTCAAAATAAAATTAAATAAAGCAGGAAAGGTAAAAGCTGATTAAACAGAAATTCAACAGCAGTTTGTGGTTATTAGAATCTCTACTGCACTGAATACAAATACATCAGTTTTTATCGGAAGAGCCAGTGATGTATTTGGCAGATACATCAAAGGCCATTTCTAGGTTGTTTGGGAGACAGATGAGAATGAACTGAATCCCGGGCAGGCAGGAAATCAGAGACAGGGTAAAATAAACAGACCAACACAGCTTGACCTTTCCTATAACTCACCTGACCTCCGCTGACCCTTCCTGGTCTCTTATCTCTTATCTCCCCCTTATTCTGACACTGAGGGTGGAGGACAAGTCATCTATCTCCTCTCTGTTCTTTCCGTCCTTCTTTCTCACACACACAGGCAGACACACAGATCAATCACTGCTTTGGCTCTGGCTGATGCGCTACAACCTGGATGCCAGACAGTGTCTAAAGAACAGAGCATGTTGGGCTGCAGTAATAGAAGTAAAATGAGTATAAACTGTTCATTTTACTAATTAGGGAATAAATGTGAAACATCAGATGTGATAAACAGACCTATTAATGATACCAATCACTAAAGAAGTGAGAGAAAACAGTGCTGATAGATCTGTAGAAATGCAACAAAGAAACTGCAGGAGAAAGAGAGAGTCTGGAGATAAACAGAGATGAAGAATAAAGAAAATGTGGGCAAAGAGTGTAAGAGCAATAAATAAATGAAGATACAGCAGTGATTTAGGAACACAGGAATAGAATTAAACAGGGGAGTAGGAGGAAGGATTGGAGTGCAGGCAGAAGGCATGTATGTAACAGGAGATGAGAGCAAGGGGATACTGAGGCACCACAAGCTGTCATCCAGCTGGAGAGGGTCAAAGGTGAAGGGTGTCATATAGTGCAGCACTCCTGACCCAAAGAACTGATAAAAAGGGAGACCACAATGCAAATGCCAAATAAAATAAAATAAAATGCTGCTATATCATTGTGCATTGCAGACAGCAAACTAATTCAACTTTTAGAGCATTTGAAAGGGAGGATAAAGGCTTCCTATGTCATTTGTTGATAATATCTAAGGCAGTGCTCAAATCAAATTTATGTCACCTGGTAGAAGTTGTGCCTACATTGGCAGGTTACATGACATGCCTTTTTCCCTCAAAACTAAAAATAAAACTACGAAAAGTGAAGGAAAAATATTTCCCTGGAACTATGGACCATGGTCTCGGACTATGAGTTCACTTATATGATCATGATGCTGACCACAATGTGTTTTGTGGGTGAATTATTCACTGCAGAGAGTAAAACTGTTAAAATTTAAGAAATGAAACACTCCACAACGGAACAAAAGCACTGATTTACAGTAGTATACAAATATACACATGTACACAAGCAAACAAATGTAGCTTTAACCTTGCTTTAACGCAGTTATGTCACAAAATTACGTTTGAGTAACAAAGCTGTAGCCAAAACTTATAAGGCAATTTAAAAAGTGAAGAGACATATCCACTAGGTGGCAGCGAAATTGCGACCCTTGTGTTTATTCTCAAGTGGCTGAGAATATAAACTCTGTTTCACCAGTTTAGAAAGTCTTAATTAACACCTGAGCATCAAGGTAAAAAGACCCTATTGGAATTGCTCAATTTCTTCTTCTTCTCCAAAATTAATCATGTTTTTGAAGGCCTAAACATGCTCAAAAAATCATGAAACTTTGCACATGCATCAGAAGTGGCAAAATGTTTAGTAAAAAAAAAGTATAGATTTCAGAATTAGGTGTCGTAAAATGACTCAATAGCACCACCTACAATATTTCAATAATGTGCCCTGTAATACATTTCACGTACATGTATGGAATTACACAGGGACGTCCCAATACCTACAAAAAAAAAGGTTTTAGCATAAAGCAAAATGTTTTGGCAGGAAGCAGAAAGTTCTAACATAATTTACAATCTCCACAAACTTTATATGTTTGAATGTAACATCACGCATATAGTACATTAAAGTGGTTTATGAAATATTTCAGCTCTCTCAATCACTTCCATTGACACACAAACGAAAAGCCATTTGATTTTTATTATAGTGAGCTGTGGTGTGTTATTGATTAGTTGTCTGCATTCTGTTGAATTCTTCTGTATGTGTTAGATTACAGTAAGAGAAGGACAGAAACCTGTGCACACATTCATTCATAACTCATTTATGCAGCTATCATTCTGTGGTCAGCACTTATGAAATAAAGCTGTGTCATGCTCTCATTCAAAATCCAGTAATACATCTCAGCCTCAGGCTGTATGACGTATGATCTTAAATGTACCACTTCACATGATGCTTTTCTATATGTGTCACTATATTCACTATATAAGACATTTGCTAAACTTTCACCTCACTAAAGAAAAGCACATGAGCTATGAGCATCTCTCTATTGTGTCAGCATCATTAATCTCTACATGTCAGCAATCTTTCTTTCTCTCTCTCTCTCTCTCCCTTCCCTCCTTTCTATTTTTTGTTTCAATTCAGTGTGTAATTTATTTACACACATTATTATTGAACATAAGAAACATAACAAATGATATATTCAACCAGTAATTTCCAAGAAGTAAGAATGAATGACCACATCCATGCTTTCTATTTTATTTGAGAAGGTGTGTTGTTATGTCAATGACAGCTAATGACCAATGAGAATGAGAAAACCCTGGACAGGCTAAACAACCCAGATCTTAAGTCCGAGACCAGAAATTTAACCTTTTATGAATGTTATATTGGTAAACTTACTTTATAGTATATTTTTGAAACTCTGGACTGTTCTCTTATATTTACTGGAACAAGTGTTTATTTTTGTTTTTTGTTTATCTGAGAACAAGTTAAATAAAAAAAGTGGAAAAAGTAAAAAAGTAAGTGAGACATGGTGAGAGGGAGACAGAGAAGGCCAGTGATGCCAGGGGTACATCTCTCTGTTAGGGCAATGTGATCCCACTTTCTGCTTGGCTGCTTTTCAGTAGAA
>JAZGTK010002505.1:0-31511 GCA_036877625.1 Ambastaia sidthimunki | reverse complement strand
AATTGCTCACTGGGTGTGGGTCTTTTAAAAGAATTAAACCTGTAAATTGAATCTGTAAATCATTGAATCATTCACATGAGTCATTAGCCTAAGAATTACTTGCAAAACCATGTTGAAAGGTAAGGTTACTAAAACTTAATTCTAGTTAAAGATACATATGTGCAGTTTTTATTTTCATTGTAATTTGACCAATTAGACCAAGAGATGAACTCTCTGTTTAAGTCTGATTGATAATAATCTTGTTTGATGACATTTTCTTCTTTTATGTCTGTTCATATATTACTAGTTCTAAGTTCACCATCAATCATGTCATGTTTCAAAACATATATGACACTACTGAGTAAAAACCCAAACTACCCCCTCAGTCCTTTGATCTTTTAAAATAACACACCTATGTTTGATCTCTGAACTAAATACATATACACACGAAAACACAGATACGCTTTGATGGATTCTGTAACTGGGACAGAGACTTTAACATCATTAATTAAAAAGATTGGTAATTCGCAAATCGGAAAAGCTTTTCTTAACACAAAGTTTAAAAAGACAATGCACGTTTCGTTTTCGCCGATCTTACTCTGATGCAAAAATGACCAACTCTTGAAATACGCTAAAGTTACAACATCTTCTCCAAAAGTTAAAACAGTTCACATTTGTGAGAGATATTTCATCATGGCCTCTTTAGGGAGGCAGGGCTCGAGTCTAAGACAGGAGCGAGCGTGTGTCAGGGTGAACAGACTTACGGGTGCTCAGACTGCTGGTAAATTGGCTAAATCCAGTCGTGGGTTCGTGGGTCCTGAGGGAGATCATTTAGGGGCCTCACCTGGAGGGGCTCCTGTAGGTTTTACTCTATTAGTGCTTAGCTGAGACTGTTTACAGTCAGAACTGCCTTCCTACTGTGCGCTTCTGCGATGGCCTGCCAATCGTCCAATAGAAAGCTCTGAATTTGAATATGGTTTCTGAATATGTTTGTGGCATTAAATAACTATGGAAGTTTTGAGTTAGAAAAGCTGTAAATGTGATCGTTTAATAATGGGTAGTTTAGACAACAGGTTAAGCAGTGACATGCTAATTTAAAACTTATTTAAACTGTATCTTTTTCTTGTATAATTATAATACATGTAGATTTTATGACCTCATTATTTGAGAGGCTTCATGGCATATTCTTAAACTTATTCTTAAAAATTTGTCATACTCGATAAACTGCAAAAAACCTAATTAAATTGTATATATATATTTCAAAACCAGAATATTTCAACTTTATTTTATTCTAACGTAATGTTTCTGATATATACAACATTAAAAATGTTACAGGAAGTTTAACTCTTCTTGTAGAGAACTTTTTTTGCCAATGTTCTGAAAACGTTCCCTGTTCGCTGGGCAAACGTTTATTTCCACGTTCGCTGTCTAGTACTAATGTAATTGAGTACAGACCACAGGATTTAACCAGACAAAGTTAAAGCAAACATAATAAACTGTGGCTTTTAGGTTTGGAATCGCTCTGAGCTCGTGGGACTTAATCTAGACTTCTGCCGTACATTTGATCCACATTTACTCCTGCTTGAGCTACTTTCCACTCATATGCTGATTCACACAACAACAGAATACAGTATATGTCACTTCGAGGATCACACATGGTTGTGTCATGTCTGCTATAATGCCTCTGTTTGGTAAATATATGAAGCAAGATGTACAGACACCTGCATCACCTGTTAAAAACAGTAATTTACACCTGTTTCTAATCTGCGCTCAGCCCCTTTAAACACACACACACAAACACACACACACACACAGTCGTCTTCATCACAAAGCCGGTCTTACTGTGTAAGAAGGAATTTGTTTTGTAAAATGTCTATTTAAACTTTTTGTTCACACTGCAGTTGATTGAGGCCCAAATCAGTTTTTTTTTTACAGATCTGCTTTTGTATGACTGTGTGAACAGCACAAATCGCTTTGAATCTGACATTTTCGATTCCAAACTGAGCCCCTTTCATGTGTAGAGAAGAATCAAATATGCATTACATTTTTTGTGTGTAGGTGATACTGTAATTCATGCATTTTGTAATAATTTGAGATCTGTGATAACTGTTAATTAACTTCTGCCTGACTCGTAATTTATACATGTAACTATATAAAGTATTACACAGATAAATGCAATAACATTTAAATGTGTAGATTTATATAATGACAACTCAAATGTTATGACACTTGCTTTAGGCAAGTCCTGTTAAGTCCTGTTAAGGTTATTATTAAGAGTAGATTTAAAAATTAAAGTTTAGAGTTGTTTCAATTGCAAATAATATCATAATATAACATTAAATGATAGTATGACATTTTTTGATGTTACGATAAACGTCTTCACGGTTTTGAAGTTTATATGCATTGGCTGTTTAAACCAGTATCTGCTAAAAGATGCCAAAAAACTCACAATTATAGAATTTAATCAGAAACCTTAAATTAAGCACTTTGTATTGTCATTGTAGCCTATATATGTACACATTTCACAAAAAATTAAAGATGGTTAGAAAGTGCATTTTCAGTGTAATTTCAAACTAACTCCACATTTTTTGATATCCTAAATTTGCAGGACACACTTAGACAAGCTGGTTTCATACACGAGACATTTCTCTCCTCATTTCTCTCTTCAGAAGAGACTTATTGTTGATTTGCGTTATGATTTGTTTGTGTTTTAGTTTGCGCTCAGAACGGGCCAAAACTCCACAAGCTCGTTTGCTGGAGACGACATCTAACGAATGGCCCAAATAATTACATGACTCATCAAATTACTGCCCACAGACGTGCTGTTCTATACCTGACACACACACACAAACAAACAAAACAAACATAGCCAACAGAGACAGGCACAAATAAACACACACACAAACACACACACTTGGTGACCTCAGACGCATATATCGCGTGATATACACTGCACACTCCAACTCTAACATAAACACCCAGAGCAATGTGCATCCGGTTTAATTTCTCAACTCTTTAACACACTTTAACACACTCACCCATCCAGATCCTCAGGTGTGCGTTAGAGTGAGTTTGTGTCAGATTTATTCCAAGTGTCGTCTCAGATCCGAGCCTGTCTCATCTCTCTCTTTGAGGGACACACGAGCGCCTGTCCATGCTGTTTGCCCGAGCACGTACTCTCCATTCACAAAAACACACTCAGCCGAGCATCCAACTACAAGCCCAAAACAACGGCACACGCGGGAGACCGAGAGGTTTGTGTGCAAGCTGACAGCGAGGAGGAGGAGAGAGAGGGAGAGAGAGAGAGAGAGAGGGAGGAGGTGGATCTACTCTAGAGCAGCAGTACAGAGATGTAGTTTTATAGCTGGGTGGGAAGCTCAAGATAATAATACCCCATCCTCCTCCACAACACAGTTTAAGCTCAGTATGTAATAAAGCCCATGGTGCTCAAACCCTCTGATTTGGGGTCAGACTAAATGAATTTTTAGTTTTATTCGCGAAGGATTTGCAACTTGAACTTGGGGACCAATGGACGAAGAGGTAGTTTAAACAGAGAGAAAAATACCAGCACTATATATGACTTCAGAAATCGGCACACACAGACGAATGTCATTGGTTGGGTTCACATAAGCACCGGACCCGTGACCTCAGATGACTGCGTGTGTAATTTAGCATGTTATAATCCTAAAAGTTTGTAATCCAAGTTTGTGTAAAAATGTCTCAGCCACATTTTTAGCAGCATTATATTGTAGCAAGATACTTTTTTGCACAAAACTGAAATAAAAAATAATCAATGCAAAAAACATTTTTTATTACCAAGATAAACTAAACATCACTCATGCTACATGATGACAAACTCTGTGGCTTGAAACCACTGTTGTTGTATAACGTACTGTACAGTTAAAGAAATATTTGAATACAGTATTTAAGGTACATTTTAGCGCACGCTGTTGTAAGTTAAATTACATTGATGAAGGTTATATAACAGCAGAATTGAGACATAATGACTTTCTAGTTAATTATAAGTTTGTTTTAGACATGTAGTTTGACCCATATTCTAAGATCGTACGTGTCTCGGCAGAGCTCTACAATTTCCTTTGTTGAAACTGAACCTGAAATCGAGGCCTAATCAGTTAGTTTGTGTATAAACTATAAAATTGACACTTTTTGAGGTTTTTGTCTCGCATCCAGTTTTTTTTACTGTAATTTAATGTAGCAAAAGAAAATTGCTGTTTAGTTTTTACATTCGGTTTAATGTGGTTTAACATTAAAATTACTATTTAATGTGGTTTTCATTTGGATGTTGGTATACATCTGAAGATTATGCATAATTTTATCAGATTCATAAAATATTACACTTCCCCATTGTTTGGATTATGATTTTAATTTTAAACAAGTTTTGTTAGTTTGTCTTTCCTTAAAATTTCCAAGAACATTGTTTATTAACAATGACTCTGCAAAAACAGTAAAGCTCAGTTATGACAGATTGTAATGTCTGATAACTTGTTGTTTAATTAATCGTCATGTTTAAACGTCTATGCACATAAAAAAAGTTTGTAAAATTGGTCTGATAAAAGGTCTTACAATAGAACATGATGTTCTGTTAACACGAAAAATAGACAACACTTTTTAAAAAAGTAAAAAAGTAATGAGTTTCCTGTAATTAATATTTAACCATTTCTGTAAACATAAAATTGCATAAAAGGTTTAACTTGTTTAGGTTTAACTTAACTAATTTATACCAATGATAGCTACACCGTGTGTGTGGGTAAAGCTAGAGAGAGAATGAGTTTGCTTTAAATATGTTATTTTAAACTTCAATCTATTAGAACTTTTTCTCTGGTTTGTGTTTGTTGGCACTGTGACATTTTGCCGCGGTGTCTGTCCCTTTAAATCACGACTTGACACTTTTAATGGGACCACAAACACGGAGAGGATTTCCTAAATTACATCAAAAATCCACCTAGTTATATAATTTTCCACAGATTCATCATGACCTGCTTTGCAACAAGCACAGAATGCCGAAGTCAATGGTTAACACATTCTGACTAAACTCATTTGTTTTATTCTTAGCAGTAAAATAAGTTAACGTGTGAGAATCCAGTTTAAGAGGTGGGAAAATTAATTATGAAGACATTTGTCTAACATTAAGTTTACACAGGCAAATGTATAATTAGTTGTAGGTATGTTCAGTCAGTTGTCATAGAAACCCCAGGCAGGTAACTGCACGTGTCTTAAAACAGATTCCCATATTAGACACATAAATGCGACATCTGTGTCACTTTTTTAATTCGGTGAGGAATCCTCTTATCACTTCACATTGTATATGGTTCCTGAGTTGCTATATGGTTCTGTGGAGATTAAAACAATTTTGTAATATCATTATAGGCTTTATATTACTGTTTTGGTTTCTGGGTTCTTTAAAGCACCAGGACATGGATGGTTTTCTAAAGAAGAAAATAAAAAGAGAATAAAAGATTCTGGAACTTAACATGGTTGTTGGTGAAGGAATGTTTCAGGCTTTACAGGCTTGTGGTAATGTTTTCTGTAAAATCATCTGTAAAAAGTCTCTCTTCTGTGATTTGGGACACGCTGCACAGATGCATTCTGGGTGTGGGGGCTTTAGTGCTTCAGGGTGTGGGTTGTGGGAAAAAATTGTGTCATCCCTGCCCACTTACAGACAAGCCCACCGACTAGGGTGGGAAGCAGTTGTTCAAGGACAACCATGCACACACACACACATACGCAAGCATACATAAATACACACGGTGAGTAGATTAGAGCAGGTTTGTGGGATCAAACACATCAGCCATGTTCTTCTGGTTATTTAGGTGTTATGTCTGGTGTCTGGTTTCATTGTTAACTGGTATCTTCTGTGCACAAGCAGCTTATGTGTGTTTTTGTCTTGGACTGTGTGATACATGTGAGATTATGAGGACTAGAGCACTAGTTCTACAGTTGACTAAAGTGACAGCAGTGAATGATTCATTCATTATGAGAATTAAACATTTCACACCAACTGCAGCCCAGTAACAACTACATACCAAAAATCTTCTCAATCAGAATGTGTGTCTTGTTTAAGACTTTCATAAAATGATAAAAAGTCATATTTTGAGGACGTTGGGATATCTGTAGTGAGAAAACAAGACAAAAATACTGATTAGGAAAAGCGTAGATGCAAATATGCCTAAATAGTTGGTGAATTTTCATCGAGTTTTTGTAACTGGGATTTGGGGCGGAACCTCCCGACCCAGTTGGTTAGGGTGGGGACAGAGACTTTCTGTCACCAGTTAGTTAGGGCGAACAAACGAGACGCTCTTCCTTAAAAAAATCTTCTAAAATGAAACAGAACGCAGGTGTTTTAAGAGTCTTGCTATAGTTATATGACACACTGTCTTAATGTCTTAAATATGATTAAACAAATAGTATTATCTGGAAAACGTTTGCTATTTCAAAGTACAAAAAATGCATACATTATTTATACTCAACATTAACAATTAAAACTTAATTTCTAATCACCAATTAATTTCTGCCGTGAATTTGCCACTTATCTGAAACCAACAATCGTTCTATCTTGAAAGCTACGTAACTGTTGAGGAGTCAAAATGACCTGCAGATTCCTAATTCAAATGACATTCATCAAACTAATCGTACAGAAAACACACGTGTTAATGACAGATGGAGTGTGTGTGTAAGGGTGTGTGTTTTTTGAGATGCTCCTTCTAAAAGGACATTTTTTTTTGTGAAGGATTGTGAGGGGGAGGCTGGCCTCCGTGTGTGTGTGTGTGTGTGTGTGATTATGACTAGCCTCTGTCTGCCCTCAGGCCCTCTGGCTCTACCTAATTAAAACCAACCAGGCTGCAGGGCACAGGAGACACATGTCTGTCAAGCCCGCACACACACACACACACACACACACAAGATGCATGCTTTCATACTGATCAGTCACACACTGTGATATTGTACTTGCATTTGTGCATGAACTGACGTGTACATACGACACACGCACACACAGGTCTTCACATTTTTTATTTCTCTGTGGCCAAACTTTCAGACACTTTATAGCAGCACACAGCTTCCTTCTGTTTGATCAATCCAATATTTATTTACAGTATTTAAATCAGCTCTCTGGAATAATGGACTCTGATTGGTCAATCCTGGCTACATGAGCAATGTTTTATGTATAATGTATAATTAATGTTTGTCTATTTATTTGGCAGGTGTCTGTGTAATACATAGGATAAACTTACCTTTAGTCACTGTTACAAATTACGAAACGTTATCACGCTAAATTCTGATTGACCCATTGTAAGATTGGATTCTTAACATGTTTTATTTATTCTATTGCCGTTGCAGTTATTGTTTAGTGTATGTTGTGTGTTGCAGTGATTTCTTTTTTTACCACAGTTTTAAGGTAAGAACACCTGTTTCCTGTGGTAAACACACTGTAATGCATTATAATGCCTCTTGTGGCTTTAATAAATCACCCTGTCAAGGTTCATTCTACAGTAATGACCGGTAGATTGTACTTTATCCCTAACTAATACTATAGTACTATGGTGTTGATGACCAACACTTCCTTCATCATGTGTACAGAGTCACTCAATGACCCACAGCATCTGAAACCAAACTGTTGACTTCCTGTGACCATGTTATAACCCAGCAGTCAATCATTTGAGCCCAAAAGCAGCCCTCTCTGATACCTAAACTATTCAGCAGAGTTATCTTCTGGAGTGTGTGATGTGGGGCTGGGGTGGGTGGATGAATGTGTCCTTATTTAAAACTCAGAGTAAGGGAATGATAGCCCACACACTCATTTCTCTCTTTCTGTCTTTCTCCCCCCCCATGCCTCTCCTCTCACACCAGTGGGTGGACCCAGTTTCTAAACCAAAATCTTACAGCAACACTACAAAACGGCCCTTTTCGGATTTCCCTGCTTATGTGTGTGTTTTTCAGTGGTGTGTTTCTCTGAGTAAATGAGTGTTGCGGTGTGTCGCCCCAAATAACGTGTAATAATTTTAGATGTTTTGTGCATTACAAACAAGTTTAGTTTCTGTCAATTACTTAAAAAGAGAGAAAGAGAGAGAGTCGGGGAGTTGCCACTGGTAACAGTGACTGTTCTCACACAGGAAACACCTACAGAAGTTTAGATGTTCCCCAATCAGCTGCTCTCATAACACACTCACTTTTCATACAGTAAACCAGAGAAAATCAGTCAAACTCAAACTGGCCTTCACTGAGTTTTAAACACAGTTCGGTGTTCATCTAAACCAAAGCTGAGAGAAACTGAGCTACTGAAACTCTGTGGTAGATACTACAAAGAAGTACAGTCGAAGTACAGTATAGAAGTTAAAGAAGAGCAGAGTCTATTATATAAAATACAGAATTGTATAATTATAGTATAGAAAAGTAGTATTGGAGGCTATGTAGTCACAGTTTAAAAGATTTGCTGCATAAAGACAAACTATAAGCACATAAATAAAAGAGTTTCTTTTCCCGATAGCTTTGACTAGAATTTGTTTAATTTCCTGTTTCTGAGGGGGATTAGTCATGTGACCAGCAATGAGTATGTACCGTGTGGGAGGGGTTTAAGAAGAACACTTGTTGAATTCTTACAGAGAGTTTACGTTAATATAATTTCACCAAGCACAACCCCGTGAGTATATAAATAGCTGTTTACCTCACTGTGACCATAGTGATGCGCTTTATACATTCATATAATGTCCATGAGCATGTGACCTGGTGAATTGCTATTAAACGTGTGACAGGTCTTCAGGCACATATAATTGGGCAAAAAACATCAACTTCCAGCGTTAACTATTGAACTATTAAATGAGGACATAGACAGATTTCTCGACTTGTTCAAGGTGTTTTAATAACTGCCTGTTCTGAGATAATAAAAGAATCGAGTCCTGACCTCAGAAAACACATTTTTTGTATTCAGCAGCAGAGAGCTAATCGCAGGTTGCCAGGGAAAATTAAACTCACTCTCTTTCTTTCGCTCTCTCTCTCTTTCTCTGTGTGAAGGTGAGGTAAGGACATTCCATAGTGACTTGACAGATGAGATTTACCTAAATGATCACACACACCCCTCGACCAACACACAAACTGTCTTCACCAAACCACAAATGCTTTTATGAAGATTAGAGGAACGAGAGGAGCACTTAGAGATGTGTGTGTGTTTTTGTGTGTGTGTCTGTGCGCGTGTATGTGTGTGAGTGAATCCTCACCCAAATCAAATACACACGCACACAAAAAACACACACAGGAGAGTCTGGGTTTACACTATTTATGCTTCTAAAAGTACATTTTTTTCAGTCAGAAAGTGAAGTGGCAGTTCAGTCTTAGGAAACAAACTTTTGAGGGGATCTGGGTGACAGAATTTGTCTCGCTAAAACCAAGGAAACCAAAATGTGTCACACATACATAGGTAGACAATTGACAGTTAATAAAAAAAGAAGAAAAACATTCAGCAGGCCAGAGAAAGAGAGAAATTGAATTTTGCTTTGAATTCATTTGAACATTTTCCTCTAATCAACTTTGCATGATTACAGTTTTATATAATAGCATAACTTTAGTTTTTTTGTAAATGATCTATTTCTGTCTTGAAAAAGATTTTTGGATGAGGGGGACGGGTCTCTATGCTCTGTGTATGTTTTGAGTACGGCTACAGTGACGTACCCAGCAGTGATCTAGAACTGCGCAGAACCTGGTCATTGTTCTCCGTACCTCGTTCCCACACCCTCCCGCGGAGAGCGCGCGGTGTGTGCCGAACTCTCGACTGTTTGAGAACACGCCAGTGAAAAAGTATCCAGCGTGTAACAAAAGAGCTCTTCGGATCAGGTTCAACATTGATAAACCTTGTGCTGGTGACTCAACAGACAAAGGTGTGGCTCGTATCCCAGCATAACCCCACTCCCTCTCGCTTTTCTCTCCCTCACTTCTTCTTTAAACGGGTTCGAGTGACAGTGAGCGTTTAACTCTTAACGCGGGAGGTTTTCGTGCAATCACGCAGGTTGTTAATGTTCAGTGAATCAGTGCTGAGCTCAAACACGCCATGATCGATCTGAAAGAAGTTGCTTGGCAGTAAAAGGAAATCAGGGACTCTGACGGGACGTCACAGAATTGAAATGAATGAATAATTAACGATAGCAGTCATCTGCCCATTCACCTGATATATGGTGTCCCTGACCACTCTGAACAAAGCTCTCTCTCTCTTTCTCTCTCTCTCACTCTCTCTCTCTCTCTCTCTCTCTAAGTGTATTCTGTATTCACACAGTTTACCTGAGCACACTGAATTTACACATCTGAATATTTCATCATTCATGTCGTAGGAATTTATTCTCCGCTCAGATAAAGTGACAAGAGTCTTGTTTCCTATTACAATAAAATTGCATTTCCTGTATATAGCGATATAAACGATAAAGTCACACAGCAATCTTACTACAATTTTATTGCATGCAGTTACTACAAAAAATATTTTTATGATATTTTTTCAAGAATGTACACTTCAAAATAAAAAACATTCTAATTAAAAATACTTTTTTAAAGAATCTGATTTTTGATATATGAAAACTTTACACACAGAACAAAAAGCTGATCTTGCAATGCTTAAACATTCGAGCAACATATTAACAACAATTCTGGGATGGAAAGCAGACATGAACAGGTTTAAAAGTTAATGGTAATTAGCTTTGTTTAGTTTGGTGAATTATCAATGAAAAACAAAATAAAATCTAAATTATTATATACGCTCTATATGTAAATTTAGCTTGCCTGTTCTCCTTGTTGTTTTGAAGTAACTACATAATTTATAAAGTTCATCACAGGATTCGCTCGTACCTACAGCCTGATTTCTTTTAAATGCGAGTTGGCTTGCAGGGAAACACAGGGCGACGCAGCGATAGCATCAGACCCCCGGCCCTGACCTGTCATCTCATTTTACTGTATTAGACTTTCTAATTAAAGACACTCAGAGAATGAAGAGGTGGGGGGGCCCCATAGACTGAACTTCTAAGTTTTCATGAGCTTTATAGGGTTCAAGCACGTTTCACAACAACAGACGCAACTAACGTGACAAAATAAACCTTCCACACTTTTACACAGAGTGATGGAGCAGTAAGACAGACATTGAAGCAATGCAATAAAACAACGAGTGACAGAGAGACCCAGACAGACAGAGAAAGAGAGAGAGAGAGTGGTGGTTTCTGACCTTTAGGTATTGCTGGAGGAGTTGTGTCTCAGATAGAAGTCTCGTCGTGTCAGGAAACTGCTATCCTCCAGCTCAAACATGTGAAAGTGAGCGCAGATGAGAGAGAGAGATAGAGCAAGCAACAGGGAGGGAGAGAGAGATAAGGAGAGGAGTTGCGTTTTGCACAGAAGGTGTGTCGTGAATCAGAGAGAGAGAGAGAGAGAGAGAGACTAAACAACAGTTCACACCCACCCACCCCTCCCTCCAAACCAAAAGTATGTTGGCACCCAGCCGCACGTGTCCACCTGACACACACACACACACTCGCATACACAAACCCCTCTGGCATACCTGCAGTATAACAGAGAAGACATCATGCACTGCTATCAAACTCATAAACACTTTCCTGCACTGTAGACATGCAGAAAACACACTTAACTACAATATAACAGCCTGATTGAATGTCATTGGTCAAAGACAATATACAGTTTTGTAATGTCGCTATAGCTGAAGTTCAGGTAAAGTAACCCTTGCAAAAAATGATCATACCACACACACACACACACACACACACACTTTTACTGTTTGATTGACATTAATTTACCATATACAGTATACACCAATACACACTTATATAAATATGGTGTTACCATGGTACCACGTCTAAAAAGACACAATTACTTTTTCGTAAGTCAGACTAATGTAGTTAATTATGCTGAAGCTATATTTGATATACAATTAATCACGGGCCTGTAGAAACAGTGTTTGTGTGAAGGAGTGTGTGTGTGTGTGCTTAGGTGAATTAAGCTGATAAAACTAATGTGTTTGATTGAGACATATGAAAGAATGCATTTAATTCTTATCATGGCTCAGTTCCCAGTGTTCAGTATCTGTGCTGCTATCGTATTAAACCCAGGGAGGGGTTCGAGAGCTGTGGGCATTTCCATTATTACCCACCTGAAGAAGGGAGTGGGTATCATGAGTAAGGCGTTTGTGAATGCAGGTAGATAATTATACAATGCATCAAGCAAACAAGGCTGAACACTTTTCACTATCATTCACCCTGTTTAAACTCCATCATTTATAGATCCAAATGAATAAATGTTTGCCTGGCTCAAAACGCTCCTATGCACTTCGATGCCTGGAGGTGGATTTTAACTCTGCATCATTAATCAAGTGTTGTCATGAACTCGTGGAGTATGTGGTTCAGAAAAAAACGTTAAACGAGAATCAAAAGTCTCATCAATGTCAAAGGTCACACGCTAAAACAAATGTAACTCTTGCTACATGCAAGTAATATAATTTAATTCCTGCCACACGCATACAGAAATTAAGTACTCTTAATAGTATACATAATAGTATACAAGTAGTATGCAGTTCTAAACATTGCCTTTAGCTCATGTGAATGTGATGTTTAAAACGGGTTTAACTAAGTAATAATTCTTAAGGTGTGAAGTGTAGCATAGTGCATGTTTAAATGTCTCTGCTCTGCTTCTAATGTTTCAGGAGTGTGAATGATGCCTGTGATTGGAGATTGTTTCTCTCTCTGTGATCACAGACTGTTAGAAATGAGACAGACCCATGGATGAGCTCTCACTGACAGCTGAAACTGCAGACATGAACCAACCACTTCCTGCTGCGTGTGTGTGTGTGTGTGTGTGTGTGTGTGTTCTCTGCGATACGTAACTGGCAAACATCTTCATCCTGGTCACACACACTCTCACACACACTGAAGTGTTGATTTTAGGTGCAGATGTAAGTTTTTTTTGTTATTTACCTCACATAAAGAAACAACAGTGTGACACGTCACATTAATTGGCCTCAATTAATATAAGATAATAAAAGTGCATGTGTAATTATCTTCAATTATTTTTAAAATGCTTAAAATACTTTAAGTATATTATGTCACTGCAGGACACTGCTTGACATTAAAGTCAGCTATGCAATGATAACTTAAAGCTAAATCTCTAATCATTGGAATCAAATAAAACACAATATGGTTATGTTTATTGTGTGTGTGGTTTAGGGTTAAAGGTCAACCTCCTGCAAGTGTATAAGGATTCTCTACAGTGTAGGCACACCCTGACACACACACACACGCTCAGACCCACCCACCCGACTTTCCCACGATCTCTAGCCTTCCACTTTAAAATAAAAAATTGGAAAGCGTGTACAGTGAAGTCCAACACTACATTGAAAATCTGGGATTTAGAAACGTATTTAGTATTTTAACATGGAAACTAAGTTAAAAACAAAACAACGCAAAAACTAATTCATGTTTCAGCCCTATAATCAAACAAGCACATTTGTGACACTGACCATGTTACTTTTTGCCTGCATTACATAAAAAGTCAGCTTAAAGTCTGTGCTTCCATTGGAGTGCACCAGATGCTGTGTGCAACGTTCCCAAATCACACTGGGATGAGATGGATAATTAGGATTTGCACAAACTTGTGCAGTTCAGGAGCAAAAAATCTATATATTATTTTATTTAAAAAAAATCTCACTAGTGGTTTAAAGTGTGTGTGTGTGTATTATTATGCTTTTTGTGGTCTACAGTTTGTCTTAATTGTCCTGACAGGGCCTGAGACATAAGACAGATTTTTTTAATAACATACACTGATTCACAGTTCACATTAAGAGCAGGTATAAGGTTAAGTGCGGTAAATAGGGCAAATTTAGTCTATAAGGGTGTAGTAGAGTGCTGCTACTAATTCACAGAGAAAGTGTGTAGATGTGTGTGTGCACACCAGGGGAATACACTTTTCTGCTGGTTGTTAGTGCTAGCTACACCCCTAGAGTGGTCTAACTGGTTCACAGCAACCACCCCTCGATCGCTCACTCGCTCTGTCTCTCTCTCTCTGGTCTCACAACCCACTGCATGAGAGGACAAGGAAAGGAATGTAATCCAACCACACACTCATAGATATTACCTCACCCTCTCTCTCTCTCTCGCCCTCTCCCGAGATATTGCTGCCAGTCCGGAATGTTTTTCTTAGCCTCTCCTACACACTTCACACACACACACACACACAAAAACACACCCCTCTCCTCTCAGTTCTATCCCCTATATTATCCTCTCTCTCTCTCTCTCTCTCTCTCTCTCTCTCAGGGTGGGTGGGTCCAGTTTAGTAGAGCTGTACCATCATAAACCCCCTCACTGTGATCTCACTCTCGTGTCTAAACCTGCCTGTTGGAGTTGGTGGTGTTCTGATGCGCTGTGTGTCAGGGGATGTTCTCACACACACACAGGGTCCAAAATTAACTTTCTGCCACACCTTCTATGGGCTTGAGAAACTGAGAAAATTTACCAGCCATAATCTTTTTTACAGGCCATCAGGTTTCTTGCATATTAGTGATATTTTTACTGTTGTAAAAATCACAAAAAATACAAGCAACTTCGCCTGTGTTCACACAATATTATTGATGTACGTGTACTGTCAGATTACATTAATTTGTTCACCGAAACGGTATAAACCTGCACTGTAGGTAAGAAATATTTCTTGTGACACATCAGCTCATATTGAAGTTGAGCCCCACTAAGATTAAAAGCTTAGAATCACCCTGGTTTAATTGTTTATTTATTTATATAAAATGTTTTTATTAATGTTAATGTTTTATTCTTGTCGTTTTAGTGTTATAAATTTAATGTTTATTTTCGTTTCTAATGTAGCTTCTCCTTTTCCGCTTTGTAAGTGTTACTGTTGGCCATTACACGTTAATGCTACAGAGAACATTGAATAATTTCCTGCTGTTAACACGTCCTCCACATTTAAGATGAGAAGCATTTTGAGAAAGTTTCTGTTATTTAAGAGACAGGAAGTGTGATGTCATTTCTAAAGGTTACAAAGCCCTATGGCTCTTCTATTCTTGTTGTGGTTTGTAGGCAGGAAGTTAACCATGTTATGTAGATAACTAAATGGATGCAACTGGAATACAACCAACCATAAAATCATTCTCCCATCATGCTGTTGAAAATGATTTTTTTTTGGACAGTAACATGTTTTACCATGATAAAATTAGTTTTACCATTCTGCGGTTTTCCCTCAAAATGCTGATTTTGTCACCCTAAAATTAAAATATACTTTTTTATTATGGAATATTGCAGGTTTTTTTTATAATCAAATTATCAGTGTACATCATTGTTTTAAAAACATGTGACCTTGTAATCTTTAATTAAAATCTGAAAATGTACTTTCCCTCTGGCTTTCTCGGATGATGTCAGTCCGATGGCTTGGGCGGAGCCAGAATCATTAACCACACCCCTCCAATAGTAATTTGTTGTGAGCTTTGAACTGCCTGCCTTAGAGCCAATCAATTCCCGTTGGAAAAAACAAGCCACGCCCTACATTTTCTCATAATGAGGTTGTGCTAACAGGATGTGTATTATGGCTTATGTTTTATGAACAATATGCATATTTATAAATAGGGTTTTCCCCTTACATATGTGTGGGTGTGATTTCACTTTAGATGTGTCACAGAGAATGTGATGAAAAGTTTTACCCATGTTATGTATCCACGACAACAATAAAAAACAATGTTTAGAAAAGGTCGATAAAGAGGGAAAGATACATGGGGAAAAAGTTTAAATATGGGTAAAATGCCTTAGACAGTCAATGAACAGAATTGGGGCGGTCTGTGGGCGTGGCCCAAGTGGTGGGGGCTGGCCTATGGGTGATCACATGTTGTTTAGTAGAATTTAAACACAGTTAGTAATCACTCCAGCTAACTATCAAAACCCCAGTGGGGCAGGAGGGCGTAGCTGGTCAGTAGAGGATTATGGGTACGGCCATCTTGGTGGCGAGTTGTTAAAATAGATGTGTCTGTTTCAGTGTGGTGGAAGACGGTGGGGCGGGATTCCTGCTCACTGGACACTCGGCCACGACCGCCGCCGTTGGCAACACTCGTTTAACCAACCGCCGTCAGAAAGGGCTGACCTATAGTTGCCTTCCCTCTTTCATCTGAACACCACAATGAAAGATCAGTTATAATGTGGCTGAGTTAGGACAGGAGACCCGTGTGGGGTTGGGGTGTGTATGCGAGTCTGTCTAGAGAGAAATTGCATGTTCACAATCCACAACTGTTGTTCTAGTTACAAGCGTTCTGAATCTACAGTATATGGTGTGCTGTCTGGTGTGCAAAATATGATCTGTGCAATATATACAAACATACATAACTTTTTTTAGCCACACCCACTAATTTTTATGAATACTATTTTGCATATCTTAGCATGAGTGAAGTTATTAAAAAAAATGCAAGTATGAGAATTTGTTGACCGATGACCAAAAAAGGTTAAACAAATACGTTAACATCTGAACTTTATTAAAGTACCAACGTTTTTCCTATTACCTAAATGATAATGATAGTTATTGTCTCAAATAATTTCATGAGCTGCATGTAGTTGGTTTTAAAGAAAGCAGCAGTTCACATGTTCTGGACACTTCGTTAACATTTTTCACTATTTGCTCCAGCCCATCTAAAATAAAAATAAAATAAAACCTAAATTAAGTTTTGTGAAGAAATTCATAGTCTCAGTAATTACAATTTCGCTTGCATACGAAGCTTTTGTATACGAAACTTTAAGCATTTAACATGAGCCTTTAGACTGTAACATTTTAAGATAATGAGAAACAATTAGGCAATAATTAGTTTTCTATTTGTGCTCAGACCTTTTACTGGTAGCGTCATGCATGTAAATATAGTGCAGTGTCTATTAGAGTCTATTAGAGCATTAATGTATATAAATTTTATATATATATATATATATATATATATAAATGTTTACTGTGTGACTAATTCAGCTCGATATTAAACTCAAACTCTTAAACTAAATTCTTAAACTACTTCAACTCAAACTTCCTGTTTTCAATAAAAAATACATACACAGGAAGCACAATTCTGTTTGATATGATCTGTTGAAAGTATTGATATGATCTTTGAAAATAAAAGTAATGATTCTTTAGAAAGTCTTTACAGCGTCTTTATCTGGCGCAGATCACATTTAGAACCGATACGCTCATGTAAAGAACGTTTTTTTAATTTCTGAAGCGCCACGGAGCATCTCAAATGCTCTTCTGATCTCCATGTCACGGGTGCAAGTGTGCGTGTGTGATGTTGCCTTATGTAATGCATGATTCAGAGGTGTGAGCGGGCCGCTGGAGTTTGGGTGGTTGCTATGATTTGACCCTCTCTTGGGCGAGTGGGGGGGTGATCACTCACTCTCTACATCAGTGTGTGTTTAAAGCCCCTGCACACACATACACATACACACACAAGAGAGGAACACGTGACAACAATCTGAAATCCAGGTCATTTCCATGACAAGTGAAAAGTCATTGAGAAAACTGAGGTTAGAATGAGGTCTGATTACGCTGCTATAGAATATACAATGTTTGGCCAAATGCTAATAGCACAACAATGGTGGACGTGACAATCACGTATCATTGCACATATCAGTGCAGAAGTTGCTTCTTAGAATGATGTCTAAATTACTTGAAGAAATCAAACTAGACACATTAGTTAATTGTAAGCAAACAATGAGTGTAAAATTATGAGATGTTGAAATGGAGAATTTTCCTATCGTTGACTTTTAATAGTAGACTTTGGCAAATCTGAGCTCAGTTTAAGACATTGTTGAGATCTCCTCAGAACCTCCAGAGGAGATTGTGAGATTACAGATTACACATGTGAGATAACTTGCATTGGGGTTTTCTCTCAAGAAAAACATCTGAGAAGCAGAAAAGACTCCATTTGCTCTCCATTTAATCTTACTGCTCCCTAAGAGCGATAATTGAGATGTTAAAGATGTCATTTTGTATGTTTCTGCAGTGTATGTCTCATTGTGTTATTGATATTACTGAACAGGTTTAACAGGGAGGTTAATTGTAAAACAAATGATTTTGTTCGGTAATACTACACACACCTACATAAAGGCACAGGCTGTTAAACACTTTTGCAACTATTATGAGTCTCCTGAGGGAAAAAACTAGTGGTAAAATGAAGCCCAGTTGCCAACGTGTATCAAAAAGCGCTGGCACACACACACACGCTTAATTACAGGAGCACAGCAAACAAATTTAGCCAGGATGCTAACCAGAGAGGAGTAGGCAGAGGCAGTCGGGTCTGGACGATCTCTGAGCAGGACAGAACCGCAGAGTCGACGGGGGAGGCTATTTCGGTCGGCTTCACTCTCATTATTTATCTTACTTTGAGTCCCTGCGCTCAGACGCAACCTACAATTCAGCCCTGCAGATGGGCTACGCCATCAGACCCTCCCACAACACGCCAACCCAGAATCCACCTAAATATACAACACACACACACAACTGGACCCTCCCACACCAGCCGCCCCACAGCCTGATCTGAGTAACTCGCAAAGAATTATACAATACATATGCTCACACTCTGTCTGTTTATCTGTTGCTGACAGCAGAAGTTTGTAGAGGAACATTTGTGCCCTTTAGGAGATGCTGTAGGAAAGAAAAAAACACTGTTCTTTAATTTCTCAACTGTTTCTCATAGATATCAATGAGATATCTAAGACATATCTTAAATTAAACTGAAAGCAAATGGCTAAAGTATCCCAATTCTCAGATTACCTCCTAATACAACATTATGTCTCCAAGGAGATCTCAGAAATGTCTTAAAATGTGCTCAGATCAGCCATGATTCTTAACTAAATTTCAGAGATCTCAAACATTTCTTACTGAATTCGTACAATCTCACACTTTCTGAACTACACTACCCAAATTGTTTTTAGCTCTCTGCTTTTACTGTATAACAACAATTTGGAATTTTAGGGGGAAACATCTGAGACAAAGTTGAGTAAAACTAAGAACTCTTGTTATGAAGAAGTGCATAATGAATAATGAAAGTGTCTACTGAGCAGTAAACTTTCCTAACATGAGTACATGAGGATTTCACATAGCTTTCATATTAATGTGGTAGAAAATCTGAGGCCACATAAGGAAGCAGATGAGAGGTTACCTTTGAATTCATCTGTAGATATATTGGCTGGATAAAAGTGTTTTCACACTTGTGTTGAGAGCCTTAGTTAGCGGAGGACTTCTGATTTTGATTAATGTTTTTAATAGAACGTTAGTGAGTGTAGTTAGTGTTGGTGAGTTAGCTAACGGCTGTCTGCCCACACCACATACACCCACTGCGTGATCCGTACAGATGACCTTACTGAAGCAACCTCACACCTCTCTCTCTCTTTCTCTCACTCTACCTCTCATATCCTTCAGTTTTTGTACTGTTTGCTTTCAAATAATGATTGGAAATTGATTTTGATATTCAAACAATTCTGTCTTTTGTAAAATTTCTCTATAACATCCTAAACTAAGTTTCTTATTAAGCTGACTGCTTTACCAAACAGTCTGATTAGTTTTAAATGTTAAAAAGTGAAACATTGTTTATAAAAACCTTATAAATTTCTATTGGAGGACCACGTTTATATCCCAGAATTCTTTTTTTCCTTCTTATAATATGAAGATCACACCTAAAACAAAAATGTCTTTAAATATACATTGTAAATTTATTCTGTATCAGACATTACAGAAATCTGATTACATTTGTGAAACTGTCATCTAAAAAGGGAAATAAACATGTCTTTACTGCCACAGCCAATAATTTAGCCTTTAATAAAGTTTTATCAAAAGTTAGCAAACTTGGGTACTAAAGACACAAGAGTATATGAAGAGTGTATGTGATGATGAAAATGATACAGGTTTGAAACAAAACAAAAGTGAGTAAATCGTTTATCCAAAATTAAAATTACGCAATTATTTAAGTGAAACAGTTTTATTAAACGGCCTATGATGCACATTGTATTTTCATATATATATATATATATATATAGGTATATAGGTATAAGGTATATAGGTATAAGGTATATATATAGGTATTAAGGTTTCTTAAGGATACCCTTAAATAAACATTGTTACCATACCATAGTTTCTGTACAATCTGCAAAAAGAATCTTAACGTCATTTTATTTATTTTTTTACACACAGTGGTGACTAATACCACGTTTCCACAGTATTATTAATAACTGCAGGATCTGTACTTACCAGTACATTTGGTAAAGGTACAAGGACCATAAATAATGTATTTCTATAATAATGAAAAGTACTCTGTGTGTGTGTGTGTGTGTGTGTGTGTGTGTGTGTGTGTGTGTGTGTGAAGAGTAGGAGGGTTTTTGACCCTCCATATTCAGGGTTTCATTAGCATTCATCTCCCTGCTGAAGAACTTCATGTGGACTGAGCCGCACGTCTACACAGATTTCACTCCCTACACAGCTCCAGGGCTCCGGTGAGGAGAGGGATTGTGGAGGTGTTTCCCAGTGAAGTTTTCTCTGATGAGCGTGTGGAGGTGAGACGGCTAATGATCTTTTGTCACTAATGAGTTGTTAATGTTCACACATCTGCCTGTGTACAATATAAACAACACATCTTCATTAAATCTGAGCACCTCTAATTAATACATACAATTTTTAGATGCACACTTAATTAAATAATCGTGCACTTTATATATTTATTGAGCTTGTGTGCGCAAACACAGGCCCAAAGAAAAGAAAATTCACTGAGACACCTTTAACGCCTTACCTGTTTTTCCTACATGACAATAAAAACATAAAATAATTCGGGTTTTTTTATACTCAGATTGTTTTTTAGAAAAAATAAAGCCAGTGATTTCGTAAAACGAGTTTCTGAGAAGAAAATACAAACTTAATATCAAAACTCAATATGAAAACTTTCAATATGAAACATTTCTCATCAAATTCTTTTAAAGACGGAAGATTGAAAAACTTTGCCCAATCAGTATATTTCATAAAATATCAGAGAAGTGTGTGTAACTATAATCCTTCACAATATTATTTTTTGCTATGATTGCGGTTGGACACACAAACACTGGGGATCTCTCCCATCTCCCTGTAGGAGAGAGGAGCTCATTGTAACCCTCATACACTCCAGTGTGTGTTTTCACTGCTGCAAGTAAGTGAGGAATTAGTGTGTATTTAGTGTGCTGGTTGCTGAGGTGACAGTAATCAGCTCGGGTTCGAGGGCATTTCTGCTCTGCCCAAAGGCAAAGAGCGTGCTCAGGGACCACCGATATAATTCCACTTGTCTTTCAGTCTGTCTGTCTTTCTCTCCCATTTCTAAGCCAATAATAACCAATAGCACAACCTGTTTACCTCACTGAGGGATGGACAGGCCGTGAACCAACACAGAACTCCATTTACTTACTGTGTTTGTCACTAGTGCTGCTTCCTCTTATAAAACAACATGAAAACTATTGAATCTAATGAGTGAAGAAAATAAGTTGTTCGTGAAAACATTTTTCCGTGAAATCCATCTGTAAATCTCTTTACCGTCATTATTGTCACTTGGAAATTTCTCACGACTCTTTGACCTTCCTTTGACAGAAATCTCAAGGTTTTTCCTTCCACAGATCAGACAACAGCTGATCCGACCGATCAGATCTGTCACAAAGCAGCGCACTGTATAATTTTGCAAAACCTTTGAGACTGAGTTTAGGTTGTTGTCTGACTTTAGGTTGTTTTGAATGGAGTAACAGTGACTGGTTTAGCGGCCCTGCGTGATTCTTAACCCTGTCATTACAAACTCGTGCAGGTCTCATCTAACCCCTTTATCACCTGCCGTTTGGCTCAGACATCACTGTCGGCATGGTAACCAGGTCAGATTGTATCTGGCAGGGCAACATGGGCCGAATCTTCAGACATAACTAAAGCTTGAAGATTATAGTGTCAGATTCCCTGAGCTGTTCTCATCCACACACTCAAGTGTGATTATTTGTCACCACAGACAGGAAAGTCAGCTCTGATAAATCTAATATGTTTGGCTGAAACTGTTTTTTTTCTATCAATTTTTAAATCAGTCTTTGTGGAGACAAAAACTGCAGTACTTGTTAGCTGCAAAATCTTTGCATATTCTGAAGAAAGTGTTGTGAGGTTGTTGTCGGTTGCTTGTTGGTCAAAAGAGCGCACCTCTTATTATATATATATATATATATATATCGCAGTTGTATCTCTCGCTGGCCCTTAAAACTTCCTCCTGTCCTGATACAAACAAAACGAGGGGTGATGACCTCTTTAGATAATTTCACCTGCACATGTATGTTCCAAATGTGTCCTAAATAGGTTTGTTATGCATTGACCCCAAAACGTATTTGGCCACTGAAGCCATACCAAGAAATGTATGTCGGAATGTATTTGCATTACATTTTCATTTCTTAAAAAAATACTTGCTTTTTTAACAATATAAAAAACACACTAATGCTTATTGGTTATTAAATGTTGGTGTAACATAGTGTTGGTTACTGGGATAAATATATTACCTGTGTGAAGTTCACACTTACCATAGAAGGAAAGATGAACTGTATGTGCGATCAATATATTTTTCAATGATATTAAAACTGAATGATATTCCTGTCTGATAGAGTTGTGCTAGAATTTAGGGATCGTTTAAGGTTATATTTGGTTTTAATCTTTAAAATTCCTTCCGGTTCTGTTCTTTTGATGTGTTTTGAAGGAACATCTCTCTCAGGAGGGTTTCTGTGTCTTTTTATCCACTTTGGGTTTTCAGCCCTTCTGTACAGCTTCTGCTGTGGCCAGTTTTATTTTAACAAGTTTTAATGTTCAAACTAGACCACTGTCCTACGTTTTTGTTTTTGGCTTTGGTTTTTGTGAGAGGCAGGATTGTAATTTGTGGCCTCAAATGGAGACCATGGCGACCAATTTCCTTTTGCTCATATGCAACATACATGACAAAGATAAATATAAAGACACCTCACTTGTGTGAATCCACATTTTCACTCTGAAAAATAGTGTAATTATTGTTTTCTCAGTAATGGGGTTGTGTTCAAAAACACAAACAAATGTGAATTACACAACTAACCAATAATTTATACACAGTAACTGGAAACCTCTTTGTTTCGTGGAACAGAAAACATGTTTTGAAGATTGTTCAAGTACGGCACATGTCTGTGATATCCGAGCACCAGATTTTCAGTGAATGACTAATATGATTTGAAATTCTTTGGTCTGTTTCTCAGACACTGCTGGCAGGAGCCTGACGGCCTCTGAACATCACATATATGCTTTTATTGTATGAAGAAAAACATTTCAGAGATTTTTATGTTTTCCTAGTGAAATATGTGGCTCAACTGAAAGAGCACTGCATTGGCATCACAAAGGTTGTGGGTTCGATTCTTAGGGAACACTGGTACTGAAAAAGAAAGTGTATACTTTCGCATTGGATTAAAGTGTCCGGCAAATGCATAAATATGTGTTTGAAATTATATGAATAAACATGATGGTGGGTAGAATTGTAAAGAAAATGTTACATTATAGTCCTCAGATTGAACAAATTGTCTGTTTATTATTTGATAATGTTCAGTGATATAAAAATAACCCAGACAATGTATTGACTTCTGAAGGCAATATCTGTTCAGTGCTTTTATACACATGTGATGCCCTAGAGTCTGTATTTAAGGGCTTTATTAGACAATTTTGATATGTGAGATTTTGATCGATCAATTCATTAGCGTATCGTAATTAATTCGAAAAACATTTTAAATCAATTCACAACCCTGATTCTGATGTCTGACTCCGCCCTCAACACACATACACACATACACACACCATCTATAGATATTTTCACTTTTATTCTTTGAATCTCACTGTATCATCTATTTTAAGTTCACCTTCCACTTTTCCTTGTTCACTGAAGCAGCAAGTGTGTGTGATTGTGTGTGTGAGTTTATACTATTGAGGTTATCGCCATGGTGACTCATTGAGACTTCCTCTTTGACTTCCTGCTTGAACTTCAGAGAGTTGGCAGATAAGTTTGCTGGGCACGTAGTGGCCAATCCAACCTCTTTCCATCCTCTCATTCTGATGGTGTGGGAATCAGGGTCTGGCGTGTGACCTTTCAGATGACCTTAGTGAGAACACTACAGTTATTTATAGAGATATTTCTTTGTCTGACTATAGCTGAGAATAGACTCCGGTATTAACACACACACACACACACATTAATATACATACTCATATTAGTGCTGACGGGTCATGTGACCACAGTATTCTGCTGTATGACATAATCCAAAACTGTTTTATGTAGCATTTTCTCACTGTTACTTTTCTACACGATGTATAACTTACGATATTCATATTCATTTATATTTTTATTACCTCAGATTAATTTAGAGACTGTAGGAGTATTTGTACTTTTGAAAGTTAATTTTCACACTGCAGGACTGTTAGGTTTAATCCCAAATTTTTATGTGGACAAAACAAAATGTTATTTGTCAGCTCCCCTTATTTTGACTGTCCTGCAGAAATCAGGGCCATGCTCAGGTTAACCACACAGAAACTAATTTGCTTTTGTTAACATAGACACAGACGCCCATTCTGTGCTGTGGGATGTTTGTTAAAACACAGACAGTGGTCTGCTTTTCTAGAATCTTCAATTGCACCTGCTTCATTAGATATTCTTTCTGCTCTACTGTAAGACGACCTGGTTTTACCCAGAACTCTTTGATCTGCCGAGCGGCCCATCCGGCAGGCAGCAGCCATTACAGAATGCTTTCGCCTGCTACTGGGGCCTAATTCTGCATGCAGTGTTGCAAATGACTGTCAGGGTAATGAGACCTCCGTTCCGTGTGTGTGTGTGTACGATGTCACGCATGCATGTCTTGTGTATGGAAGTGTGTGTGTGTGTGCGTTTCTGTAAGACATGTCTCAATGCTCGCTAGGGCCCCTCCAGGCAACGGGGGTCTGTAAACAGCTCATCAGCTGATTAGCCAGTCTCAGTTAACACACTCACACACACATTGTCATAGAAACAGGACCGGGTTATGTTGTGGCATGATGGCCAGAACTTGTACATTTACTAGCATGTTTAAAATACACAGAGAAAGTGGCAGCAAATGTTTAGATGTGAATACCGTGTAGAAGTAATACAACGTAATTTTAACATGTTGCTTACTGTATATTCAGCTGTATGCACTCTGTAGGGTATTAAATATTTTACTTTTTTTCATGTGTATTTGATACTTTGATACTGTAAATGTGTATAAAAATTAAACAGAATATTTAATAAGGAGCAAGTTAAAAAAATTTAAATGAGAAAAGCAAAGAAATAGGATTTTTAAGGTATTTTTTTGTTTCCAAAACTAATTTTGTTTAAAAATATCCTGGCAATAATTGACAGTCTAAATGATGTCAAGAAGTTTCAGTTGTTGAGTGCAATGCATTGTGGGATACAGGATGTCATACAGTGCCCTTTGGTTGTGTACGGCTAACAATGTAACAATGTGCTTCCTGGTATTCCATGAATACTAACATTTGCACATTGTGCACAGTATACATTTGCATACTTAAAATATCATACATATTTAAACAATGTAAACAAGCATATGTATACAAGCATTTAAAATCCGCCATAGTCCTTGTACTTCAACTCTTGGCTGTTGTTTTACAAGAACTATGTTTGGCACAACTTTCGTTTTCGGTCTCCATAGCGCCTGTCCCCCCGTCGCTCCAGAGTGGTCATGGTTTCTCGGGGCGCAGGCATCGAAGGGTAACGACAGCATCCGGATACTCGAGGTCGCCATCCTTCAGTTGCCATGGTGTCGTCGCAGTAACAGAGGTGAAAATTAAAGATGGTGGGAGGCGTCTCGCGCCTCCTTTCCTTCATCCCCAGAGAGAGGGAGGGTGTGGGGGGGGACAGCAGACGACAGACATCTCAAGGGCCCAGTCACCCAACGAGAAAGATGAGCAATAAGAGACACTTGCATATTTCAGCCGGGGTGGAGTATGACACCCTCCCTGTTTTTACATCAAACAAATTAGTGAAATGTCTCGCTTTTGTTCTGGGCTAATGCTCGCTGGCGACGCTTTGGCTAGCATTCAATGCATTCTGCTTGTTTTTTGTGTTATTGTAATTTGTGTTGAAAGAAACATGATGCTACACTGACATAAAGAAATCTGGAAGAGTGGACGGTCATGATTTCAGTTTCTCAGTAAACACAATCCATAAAACAATAAAAGAACAAAATAAAGAATAAGTGACAGGGAGGGGAAGAAGCATTTTGTGTGTGTGTGTGTGTGTGTGTGTGTTTGTCGTCATTTATTCATTTATTCATTTATTCATTCATTCAATCATTGTCATTTATTACCTCATTCATTCTTTCATTCATCACACCTTAAGCAGGTGTCTTTGAGATGTGGCTGTCTGGAACATTCCCAGACGCTTGTTAAATCCTACATTCAATGCGCATTCAAGCATATTTTTCATAGGAAATCCTTCAGTCTAGAACTGGGATTACACCGTGTTTGTAACACCAGGCCTTAAGATGATATTGAGTCCCCACAGTGTTGAGTTATATTAATATCTTCATGTTTCTCAAAACAAACATTATATTGCTCTGAGGTTGCTGTTTATAGCTTAGGGCACTGATTCAATTCTCAGGTATCAACTTTGCCTCGGATGTATTCAGAGATATAAAAATAGACACAAATGAGTCAATTGTTGACATACAGTACGAATGAAAAACTGTTGAGAAGCTCCAGTTTAGAGGAGAGATAGAGATGCAAAAGTTTGCTCTCCTTTTACTTATAATATAGGAGAAAGAAATAATTGAGATACTAGAGGTCTCATTTTAGGGGTCATTTCTTTTATGCTGTGCTGTGTGTGTGTGTGTGTGTGTGTTCTACATAAAGTGAGCAATCAAATCCTGACAAATCTAAGGAAAACCACCCTTTAAGGATGTCCTTATTTTTAAAAACACTACAAAAATATAGTAAGTCTATAGAATGTGTCCATTTTGATACTGTGTGTGTGTGTGTGTGTGTGTGTGTGTGTGTGTGTGTGTATTCAACATTACAGTATGAGTCAGTGTGGGCTCTGTGGTTGTCCATTCTGAATGCCCTTGCTCAAACACTATAATCTTTCTCATTTTCGTCTCTCATCAAAAAAGCCAAATAACATTTATTGCCAAATTTCTCTTCCTCTGCTCCCTTGATAAAACAAATGTGTTTTTGAGGACTTTACATTCAGGTGTCTAGACTTCAGCAAAATGTAGAACATTTCCTAAAATGATCACATTACCAACAGACACGTCAGAACGGAGGGACACACAACATGATTTTAACACATTAGCTTCACACACACACAGAGGGAGCATCTGCATATTCATGGGGCAGTATGGGGTGCGATTAGTTGTATTACGAATTCATAATTACATGTTAATTCAAGTAAAGACTTAAAGAGTTTTAAGTGTATAGATAAAGATATGGATATAGATATATTACAGCTGTCAAAATTATTGTTAATGTATAGAATTAATTAAATATAAGCTTTAATCTAAATTATGCATTTTTTTTTTTTACAAAAATGTGTATAATGACGTGTATGTAACAATGTAAACAAGGTTACTGGGTTTGGTTTTTTAAACCAAATGTCTAAAAAAAACATACTAAATGGTGTTTTTATTTTAATTAAAAAATGCCATAGGTTTTCTGTGATGGTTTAGGGTTAGGGGATAGAATATACAGTTTGTACAGTATAAAAACCATTATGTCTATGGAGATTCCTCACAAACCACATGTGCAAATGTGTATGTGTGTGGTTGTGTGTGTGCTGGTGTGTGTGCTTGTGTGTGTGCTAGTGTGTGTTGGCGTGTGTGCTGGTGTGTGTGTGTGTAGTAAGCCTCAGTGTGATGCTGAGACAGAGAGAAAGGATAGAGAGGTTGAGAAGTTTGAGTCTATATTGAGGGTGGGGAGGGCTGAATGACCGTGACGGCTGCGTTTCCCTGCAGTCGGGCCAGCGGGTGGTTTCAGAGGAGGATGTGAAGCGGGGAGTTACACCCTTGTGTTTAGCTTTGTTGTGTGTCAGTCACTCAGCCCACCCTAACATTCCAACTGCTAAATGTAGAGCTCAGTACAATTGCAGGTTAGCAGAGTTACAAATGGGTCCCGCTAAAGACAGGCAGACAGATAGACAGACAAACAGAGAGACACAGAGAAAGAGTTGTGTCAGGGTAACCATAGATTTAGCCCAAATATTTTAGTTTTTTAGTATTTTAGTTCAAATGTTTCTCAGGGAATATATAGCTTGATTAAAATAGATTTTAAAAGACACTGATTGCAAATAAGATTTATATAGTGCATGACTTAAAAGTATTTAATTTAATTTAATTAAATGTTTCATCTGATGATTGATAATTGTGAAATAAAGCGTAAGGTAAAATGTCAAATCAACACGACTCGTCCTGATGAATGTTTGTGTGTGTGTGTGTGTGTGTGTTCTTGTTTTTCTACCAAATGCCAAATGTCCCCAAAAATAACACACGTCTTCATTGGGGACCAACCAGCATGATGATGAGGCTGCTGGCTTAGGAGAGCAAGTATACAGTTTCTGTTTTGAGGATACGCTCATGAGAACGTGAGATTTTTGTGAAGTGTGATAGTTTGAAATAACAAAACAGGTGAGACAATGTAACTACAAGCAAACAATACCACAAACATGTTGTAACACACGTTTTGGGTCATGCATGTTAACTTTTGTTTTTTTATAAAGATAAATACAATAAAACATTTTTGTTTTATTTTGCGCTTCTTCTTGCCTTTACTGAACTAATAATATTTTCCATTCCTTAAACCTACCACTAAATATAAGACCTTTTTGCATTTGTAGATTCACACACTCTGTAGACAGACTCAGTAAGAGGCCATGGTTAGCAGACACACACCCTTTCCATGGCATACCGCATTGTGGGTCTCAACATCTGTCTTCTGACACACACACACACACAGCCATTGTCATAGCCCCTCCACCCAAACACATGCACACCACCCACCCTTAGCTATTCCCCAAAAAGAGTGTCTACCCACAAAGTCAAGTTCAAACACTAAAAGCCATTGATGTACAGACCAAAGGTAAACACACACACACACACTTTCCTGAAGACTTCTGGTGTGTGCAGAGTATGTTGTGGTTTTGAGTCTGGGGTTTAGACTACATTTAACTCTTCAGGTGCTACATAATGTGAGTTTTAAAACCAACCAGATCAAATGCATGTTATGTTTTTATGTTTTATATTTTTAGTATATATTTTTAATCTACAGTAGACCCAAAAATATATGGAGTCTTAATCTGCACTGAAAATGTCAAAATGTTATCACATTAGAAAGCTAAATATTAAAGCTATGTTATTTACTTTAAAAGATGGAAAACATTTGACAAAAGGAAGTTTGTTAGATATATTGTATATATTTATTGTATACAATTATTTATACAATAATATACAGTAAAAGTTATTGTATATTATAAAACTACAGATTATTTTGGATAAAAAGTACAACCAGGCAGTACCTCGTTGTCAGATGTTAATGGAACATGTTGTGCTTGTAATGTGCTGGGCTGGACTTGTGGTCACTTTTCTAGAACTCCTGTTTGTCAAGAACACATACAACTCATATTCCATTCAGAAATCCAACAGAAAATGTCTAAAGTTATATATTGCTTAAAAATATGAAGCCTGTTTTAGGACAATTTAAGATTTTATTGCAGTGTGACATTATTTTCAGAACACTTCAGAAAGTTTTTAATACTGTAAAAGGAAAAAAAAATCATATTCTCATTCTATAAATTCTCATTTTTATTTGTTGCATTGCCTTTAATTTATGCAAATGTAAAAAAAACAAAGAATTTTATTACATTAATTTGTCATAATGCAAACATCTGTAATAATTCTTTAAAAAGGTTTGTTTCTTTTTCATCATATCCTCTATGAACTCAATGTGTCCAAACCCCAGATGACGAAGAAAAACGAGACGTACAGTAAAATACATTCATAAAGATTTTCACTTTGCCTCAGTAGACAGTAAACATGCAGTCACAGTGTGTGGTTGGTGATGCTGGGGGTTATTGTTCAGTACTCCAGTCTGTTTGGGGCAGGAAAGGAGGGCAGGGGTTTGGTCTAATTAAACATTAGGCTGGTAAAGTCGTTAGTGTTTATGTGGGTTTGGTTTTGGCAGGTTTAGAGAAAGCCAGTGTATCCAGTGAGACTTGATTTAATTTAACACCCCTCTGACAAAACAGGGCATGTTTTTAAGACATGAACAGAGGGTGTGGGGTGAGTGATCTTCCCAGTACACTTTGGTCTTAACTGGGACACAACCTGGTTTGACGTGGTCATTCACCATAGAATGTTATGAACGCAATTGATCTTTTGGTTTATATAACTTACCTTTGCGCTAATATTGTTCATGTTTTTTATGTGTTAGTTGTTAGTTTAATTAATTCTGGACGCTGGATTGATTCATAGATTCTGTGGTTTTGAAATCTACAAACATGTTTTAGTTCAACTAAATCAGTGTTAAACTGACTTAGTTGAAAAAAAAAATTGATGAACATTAATTGCAATGTCTGTTGAAAAATAACAGAGGAATCCAGAGAGTTTTTAATGTGTGTCTTTAATGGGTGTGTAAATGATGTAGTTAAGTACAGATTAATCCAGGTCTTTCCTCCTAACCAACAGGTTTTAGATTGCAATCTCTGTTTCATGGGTTTGGCCATTTCTCTCCTTTTTAAGTTCATCTGTCACCACCTTTTAGAAATTTTAACTGCATGATAATTAGATCATAAGGGTGTGTGTGTGACCACATGCGCCTTTTATGCGCTTTTATATCTGTTGATATAGTTGCCAGTAAGATTCGCTTTGCTTAAAGATGTTTTTTTGTTAGTAATAATGTTCCTGCCCAAAATTGAAGGGTAAATTTGTTTGGGCACAGAGTGTGGGGTTTACTGTACTGAAATGCAACCCCCCTCCTTACACACACAAACACACACACACACACACACACACACACAACAGCATCCTAAGCAGCCCAACACAGCAACGTTCAACCAGTGGTATAAATCTGAAGCCTGGCCATCTGTTTCTGACCAACTGAACACAGGTGGACCACTTTGAAATCTGTTTGAAAACAATCATTATTTTTGACACTGGTGATACGAACTATTACTGTTAATCTTTGATATGTGGTTACAGTCTTGCAAAGTATCAACGGTTTATCACTGATCCTAACTTTTAAACAAAGCTTCATTTTTATCTTGTCACTGTAAATTTGGAATTCATATATTTATAATTGGAATTTTTAACATGTTTTGAAACACATGTAAAGCATACTGATCATTTTTTAATTGATAAAAGCTTGATGAGGCTATGTGATCAAATATAGTTAAAACATTACGTCACATTTTTAGATCATGTACATTCAGTGCAGTGTTCTGTTAATTATACCAGCAGTAT
>JAZGTK010002504.1:0-31513 GCA_036877625.1 Ambastaia sidthimunki | reverse complement strand
TAATTATATTGTTTATAGTGGGTGTAATTAATATATTAATATAAATTAATATATTAATTTATAGTGGGTGTAATTAAGTCAAATTCATCTGTTTTGCTTTGTTTTAAACATCTGTCTAATACTAAGAATAAACATGGAGTCTCTATGAAGAGATTGATATGTAGGTGTGCTTGGAAATCAGTTGATTGGTTCATAATTGACTTGTGTACTTTGTAAACATTACTCAATACAAAAGCGTAAAGTACAAACTGATGGAGGTTAAGCTGATTGAAAGCCTTCTTTGGATATTTCAGAGGTACAATGAGGTTCATATTTCACATATTGCAGATACTGTATATTCAAGCACACTGCAGGTACTAGCAACTGCTACACCAGTCCAGCGTCAAAAAGCACAAATTACACCAATAAACTTGATATGCCCACACCAAACAAAGCCCTCTGCACCAGAACAGTATAGTAAAGCATGAAAGAATTTTACTAAAACCATTACAATAAACATTCAAAATGTTTATAAAAGGCAGGAGCTATTACATTAATACAAGAGAGAAATAAGCTGTACAGTTTGAGATATTTGTTTTGAAACTGCACTAAAACCCAGTTGTTTTAAATATTAATACAAAAGTGATGCAAGTTTGTATACAGAATTAATATACTAATGTATATTATTCATTTATAACTGTATGAATTACTAGTGTCAGTGCAGTCTCAGCAGGTTAAATCTAGCCTAATCTAAAGAACTCTGACCTCTGACAAACCACTGTCTGAACAAGATAACAAGCAAGCTTCTAGCAAACACTCTATGATCAATTTTTCAGGGATACTGGCCCAAAGCATGAGCGAATCATTGGTTATGCTCACAATTATATGTATATATACATGCTTTTCTATGAATGTTAATAGTGTCTGGTCCATCCAGCATCTATAGTATTCTTTTGTTTCAGTATGTTGAGGCAAATGTAGGTTGGAGCAATTGAAGAGTAATTACAGTGTGGTTGCAAAGTCTGCTGACATTAGATGTTACAAAACATATCAACCCTTTTTCAGATGTGTCTGTAATGGAGAGTTTAATGTATGAGCTGAATAAAAAGATTAAGCTTTATTTAATTTTCTTTAATAATGTATTACACTACCTATGGATGAGTAGAACTGAAGTGCACTTGTATTTGTAAATCCTGTGCTTTCCATCTGTGGTTGACTGACCTGTTTGAGCAGCTGCAGCTGTTTAATTTACCCATGATTGCACAAGTTTACAGGTGTCATAATAACGATCTGCTGCAGGGGGCAGTTTAGTAAACGACATTTTAAGAGCAATACACAAAGACTTGGCTCGGCATGAACCCATGAAAGTCACCAACAGCAGAATAAATACTAGAGACTAAGACTTTGGAAACATGAGTGCTTTATGAACACAGAGACTAAGATGAGACCAAACAGTACAGGACAAATCTGACAAGGGAACCAATAAGAATGTGACATATTGGACAAAGCAACCAATTAGATCATGACACATGAGCGAAAGGGTATCACATGACAATGAACAAGATTGCTACTTTTCACAATAAAAGACATGACATCAAAGTACAACACAAATATGTGACAGAAAGGGAGAGATGGAGGGCCAGGCCTGTGCATTACAGTAGGGCCTGGAGCATGATTTGGAGCAGGGGTGGATCTGGACCATGGAGGACATTGTGGCCTGAATTGTGGAGCACGTGGTACCACGGTGGAGATGGCTCGGCCAAGGACCATGAAGGCTGAGGGCATGGAATGGGCTGAGGACATGGCGTGGGGTCTGGAGGCTCAGAGCAGAGCATGGGCTGTGGACACAGAGCAGGTTGCTTGGGAGAAGTCATAATGGTAGTACAGGGCACATGAAAACAGGCTTTGAGGCCGTGTCAGCCCTGAGGAAAGCAGCAACAGCAACAATGCTTTTACTCTGGGCTTTGGTACTCTGGGGTTGCTCAGAAGCTATGTTCTCATTTAGGGCCTTCTCACTCTCTCTTGACCTTTTCAGGCTGCTTGCTGGCACTTATGGGAAGTTTGACGACATCACTCTTACTCTGGCCCTCTGCATTGCTGGTGGCTTCCTCTGTGCACTCTGTCTGTCATTTTAGGTATAGTCTTGGCCCTACACAGCTGTGAAAACACAGCTGTGAGAGATAGACAAACATTCTCTCCTTTGACAAATTTAGTTTTCACATAAGTTTGCTTCAACGAGGATTTTGTTGGAAGGATGTTTTTAATGCTGGTTCTACATACCCTCTCTCATTTTCTTTGTTTTGTTAAGCTCTTTCACTGCCTATCAAAATAACTCAAATTTTAAATTGGACACAAATATGAAACAAAGATTTCTTCATCAGTCTTACAGTCCATACATTTTTGACAGGAGGCCGAAGCAGTAGAAAGTGTTCTATTTAGAAATATAAGTCAGAAGTACCAAACTAAATGAAGTGTGTATAGATCCCACAATATTGTGATATAGACCTATTGAGTGAGGAAAATCATTTACTCACCCTTATGGCGTTCCAAACCAGTACAGTTGTTTATCTTCTGGGAAACACATAATGAGATCATTTAATCGATATCTGGTCGGTTGTGTAAATTAATTCAATGGTAGCAGTACATTAAGATTTGGTATAACAAAGCACCCACAAGAGTAACCAAACACGCGACCAGACTAGCCAATCATTTTCCATGTTCTCAATTCACAAAAAAACACCTGATCCACATCACACAATGATACAGTAATAGTATCTGATAGTAATACCAAGCGTGTGGTACATTAGGGTAATTTTAAAAATGGCTAATAACCATGAAACATATTTAAAATGCTTATGGTTGCAACTCTTAGTTAGAGGGAGAGGTTTAAAATAGCATGATGTCATAACCAAACTGTTTCCAATGCTTTAGGTGCACTTTCACCTAGAGCTAAAGTTTAACAACACCAGAAAGTTTTGGAACACCATGATGGGAAAAGCAAGCTGCAAGCTGCCACAGATTTGGTTGAGGCCTACACTATGTGATTTTAGTGTTTAATACTACATTTTTCATCTAAAGGTGTTTGATGTTTCTTTCCTCCTTTCTCTCATTTCAAGGTTTTTGAGTAACCAAAACAGGTTTCAAAAGAAAATTTAAAAGGGTTACATTAAAAAAAAGGATATTTTGGATTCTTTGACATTTTATCAAATAAATTGATGTGTGTTCCCGGTGCAAACTCATGCTGTACAGCAGTTCAGTGACCAGGTTGTGTAAATGGCTAAAGGTCCAGTTTTTCCCTGTCTGATGTAATGAGTAAGCAGAAAAAAATCACAGAGATGCCAAGTCAAACAGCAAACTAACTTTTTTGCAGTACCACAGGTAAAAAAAAACCCATACAGGTAGGTGGTCCTGTAGCTTAAATAAATAACTGATAAATGAAATACCTTGAATGCACTGTAAGTTGCTTTGGGTAAAAATATATGCCAAATGCATAAATGTATGTAAACCTGCAGTACAGAAGTACTATGAATCAGTGATATGTACGTACGCTCAGAAAAGCGTATAATAGGTTTCATGTAAGTGCTACTGTGACTTACTTTATATTTTTTGTGTTTGTACAATGTTTACACGTTGAAACCATCCCATTCAAACCTCTGAAATCACACAACAGCAAACTGAATACTACTGCACTTGCTGTGTTCACCTGCCCTCCAGTGGCCACTCATACTGTTCAATTCTTGCAAGATCAAAGAAAAATGATGTCTGAGGTACATCTTCTGATATGAAAGACTTTGTTGGTTTTGAAATTACCCAGGACACCCTTACAAAAGTCATCAGTGTGCATTGCTTCTGTTTTAAGGTCAGTTTGTAAAAAGCCAAAATGCTATAAAGTATAAAATTGAATAATAAATGATGTACCTTGATCATTTTTCTATAATCAGTGTTTGACTAAAACCTGGCCAAATTAAACCTTTTTTACAATGTAATACTTCATAAAAGACATTAATTCCTTTTCACCTCATTATCGGGAATAATTTTAAATAAGGGATTAAGAGTCCCATGTAAGGGATTAAGTTTTGGAGAAGCATCATCTTAAACAAAAACATATGACATTATTTAAGAAAAACTCAAGGTGGGCAGTCGTCCCTTTTGTTTTAATGATTATATTTGAAAATGAAGATTTTTGTGGAAATGATGCAGTATATAAAAAAAGAGACAGAAACTTACTATAGCTAAATGTCACTCCACTCCATACCTGCACATTGCAGATATCTGAGGGTTTACATCCCCCAATTCAACACCCAAACCCCTGTTCAATAGGACCCCTATGCTTAGCTGATTCTTTTAACAGAAACTGCAGCAATTTTGGAACTAAGGTTCATTAACAATCCTTAGAAACTTTGCATATATACATGTTAAGAAGTTGGAAAGGCATTTCTTATATCAAGGCCTTTAAACCTATAGACCATCCAAAGCTTTTTCAAGATTTTCATTCCATATCTTCTCTAAACGGTAGCTCTTTCATATGATTATGATGTAATGAAGTGAAGAGTTAGACCCAAAAAATAGGATGTGCTGAATTGTTTGTAAATAAATATGTTAACAAATGCAGCTCTGGGGTGGGCCTATGAACTATGTACTGTTTCATGGAACCAGGACTTAATAAAAAGTGGTAATAGGGCACAGTCAATTCAGTCTTTCTAGGGCACAAGTGACAGGACAGGAGGGGGTGTGGCTTATACACAAAGGGGAGAGGTTAATTCCTCTCTTGCACAAACACAGTCTCCTGCGGACACAGTCCTGCTTCCTGTAATGTGATGTCATAGTCCAAGTGAGTGAGTTTTCGACGGGGGAAGTTGGTGACAAGTTCAAAGCGTTCATTTGGGAACCCCTTAGACTGCACATGTCTCACCAGTGCCTACAAAAGATTTTTAAAAAATTAGACCTTATATTAGACCTTTACTACCTTTAATTGAATACTGAAAAGAACAAGAAACCTTACAAATCATGAAATGACACTCACCATTAGCTTAGCTTTAGAAGACAATGCTATCTGTTCCCTTTGGCCATCTGGGTATCGCAGCATTAAACGGGCTTTTGGACCTGCAGACAGAGCCATTTTAGTTATACATGTGTTAAACATGTATTTAACGTGTATATTATATATGCATTAAAAAGGATAATCACATGCTCTGAATACTGATAAAACTAATGTGTGAAATTACTGCTTCACTAAAAGCAAAAAGAATAGAAAATAGAAATGTTAATAATAAATATGTTGTTTTCCCTGAACACAACTTCTGTTAGTATATCTCAACAAATTACACACTTTAACTTTAAACAAAGATAAAAAAATGCTGCACACCATTGTCATCTGGTTCTGCTGTGCTAGTGCCAGCAGGTTCTGAGGGCTGGTGTGATGTGGATCTGTGGTTTTCCCCAAACCGCTGCTGGGACTCTGTTTGTCCTGTCTGTCTGTGACTAAGCCCCACTGGCTCTAGATGGTTCTTCTTATTCTCCTCTTTCCTGAAGCACAACTCTTTGTGTGGGGATTTTCTGTGATGGGAGGGGCTGTCTGGCCTGGTGGGTTGGGTCATGGGAGGATCTACCTCTTTGGAGACCTGTCCATCTAAAGAATCCTCTCCTCCACCAAACTCATCCCCCGAGCCGTCCACTGAGATCAGACCTTCACTGTCAGAGAAAGGTTCTGCATCTGAATCATCATCTGAACGTGACTCTGTCTTGTTCTGGGTAGAATCGTAGTGTGTTTCTTGAAGAGAGGCCCGGATAGCTGCCTCTAACTGACTGTCTTCACTGGCATCTATTAAACTCTCCTGTATAGAGATCAAAGATTGCAATGTGAAGAAAAGATCCACTTAAATGCTTTTTCAGGAACTCCTTGGACTGTCTGGGCCTTTACCAACTTACAGAACGAGCACGTTTGGCAGGAGGTTGACTGGACTGTCCATCCAGTTGCCCGTGTTCTGACAGGAAGCCTGTGACCTGATCCAAGAATGACGACACATCCAACTGGTTCCACTCAACCATCTTTTGTCCTGTATTAAAACACATATCTTTCAGAGACATTTTTACTTTTTAACTATTAGCTACTGGCATCCTGAGTACATTACTACAAATTACATTTTCGTGAAAGAAAAGCAATCAAGAAGACACATATGCATATTGATATACTGCACTTACATGTAAATTTCTATTGTTCTAACAACAATGTTTTTTTGAAATGTCATGTTAATGATTTACCAGAATGGAACATGACACAGTCAAACTAAAAACAAGGAACCGCACAGCTTGGGGACAAACATCTATGTCACTTCCCCAGCTGCTGCCCTTCCTTCAAATATTTGATTGTACATGTTATGTACACTTGAACAGACAGACTACGACTGTAGTTTGACTAAATAAAATCTGCTGTAGCTGAACTAACAGTGCATGTTAACATACTGATTAAGGGCTAACTGCAACATCTTATGTCTCTCACCTGTTCGAGGGTCCAAAATAGAAATATAGGGGAACTTGTTAAGCTTGTAAAATTGAATGTACCTCTGCCCTTCCTCACTGTCATGGTACACCTACAAACAAAAATAACTTTAATCTAAATACAATTCAACAGCTCACATTCACAAGCTTTGTCACGAATAGACGATAGAGTGATACTGTGGCACGTATGTTTGTGAAACGTACCTGCCAGAATATGAAGTGTTCTCTGATAATGGTTTTCACAGCATCATTGCTCCACACGTCTCTGTTTAGACACTGACAGGCAAAATCCTGGACATTTTGAATGTTAATCATCAACCATTTGTTCTCAAGCTGGCCACAGTCTTTTGCCTTAGGTGAGAAAACACTAAGTCAGCACACATGGCTGATCAACCAATCACTAGATTTGTTACTGGCACACGTTATTTGCACCTAGTAATGGATGAGAAAACACGAGAAAATTACCGTCTCAAAGCTGCCTTTGTGCATGAGTTCAATAGGGGGACGAAAAAGATCAGCTAGAGTGCTCAGCTTCTTGTCTATTGCGTTGCCATTTTTCAGCTCCTGCTCCTGACGGACTGGAGGGACACAAAACAACAGCAGGGTCAGAGGATGCACCTGCTCACATTCTGATCTTAAGTACATTAGACTGAGCATATAACAACCACTCACTGGTTTCAGTCTGAAAATCCCGAAATCCATCAAAGATCGATCGCGCTGGTCTGCGTCTTTTTGGTACTGTGAACAAGTTAGACGCATTTTACACAGTTCACATAAGCAGAGAGCTTTTTTTCCAGTGTGCAAATTAACAGGTTATTCACACTGCATCCAAAAAGGCTGTTCACTGTTAAGTTTTACTTGTTTGTGTGGCATAAAACAGGCACAGCACAACATGAATAAATGAGCACTGTATTACCTCCAAACAATGGCTCTGGCTCCACCAGAATTTCTTGCTTTTGAGGAATAGGTGCTCGCACATCATCTCTGCCAGAAAGGGGGACATACTATTGAAACATGCTGCTTCAGACTGAGAGAACTGTGACTTACAAACATCTTAATGCTGCAGGGCAGAGAGCATTTGGTGTTGCTTGACAACACCGGGCCATGTGAAGTCACTCACTCTACATGTGGATGTCTGCTGCTGGAGGCTGTGGCTGTACTGGCACTTGTGCTGGGTTCCTCTGTGATCCCCCCTCCATCCAGAAACATTGTAACTGCCATCTCTAAGTTGTTATTACATGCTTCAAGCATATGCCTCCCCACACTCTCTGTGGCTCCTGCAAACAAATGTTCAACCATTAAGAGTGTAAAACAGTAAAAGTATTTGTGATCCATCAGTGAGTGGGTGATCTATAAGATCTGTTTGAGAGATATCCCATTCAAGTTTTACAGTTAACTTTAACACGAACTGCAATAACTATGACAGTTTGGGAAAACTTATGGAACCATGTGAACTTTATTACATACAGTTGAGAAATTACCTTTTATGACATATTTCATCCATGCACGCAATATTTTTTTAGTTCATACATAGTGTTTATTTGTGGCTGTAACATTACGAAATTAAAGCAAGTAAGTGAACAAGTAAGTGGTTCTATTGTGTTAAAATGCTTTAGTATATTTTAAAATATAAAGTTGTACTTAGGAGAAAAAAGCTGCACTTAACTCGCTCGTTTTTATTCTCCAAACCCCGCCCCCATAAGAGCGCATGCGCACATCAGTGACTCGCACCTTAACAAGAAAGTAGTGAGCAGCGAGACATGACTATGTATTTCTGGTCAAAAGTATTTAATTTTCCAATTGTACACACCATCATGTAAGGCTTTAAGCGAGCATATTTGTGCACATCAAGGAACTGTTAAATATAACAGTTCGAGTCCGCCATTAGCACAACAGATGTGAAAATCATTCGCCTTGATGGGAGTTGAGAGAAGCATACACACAAAACGAATAATTGACTCAGTATCAGCCTACACAAACCGCCATGTTGGCTTATGATCCACAAACACTTGCTGAAGTTACCGAACACATGCGATGTGCTTTAAAACATCCCAACACTCACAGTCAACCTGGGGCATTTAAATGAGACCGTGTGTGCAATTGTTGCAGACGAAAAAGCCCATTGAATTATCAATCTTTTTTACTAGAGTGGTCTGAAAGTAAAGGTGTTACACTTAGCAATGATGGGATAACAGAAGTAACGTTACAATCACATACTTAAAGTTCAGTCCAAGAGTGTTTAGCCGACCGTCACCATACTTCAGTAATTACTCTGCATCTGATAGCAATTTTTCTGTTATGATTGTTTTTTATGCATATAGACTGATACTAAACAAGTGGAGATAGCAGCTAGCCGAAGCTCTCTTTCGTTACAGTCTCTTTCCTTTGCATGACAGAGGGGGCAGTAATGATGATGTCTCGATTACTCTTCCCCTCGTGTAGCATTTCAAAACGTTCAATCAACTAAAGCAATATGGTCTGGGGAAAATTCCCACAAATGCAAAACATCAATATTTACCAGTTATGGCTGTAAACTGTTGTATTAACCCATTAACCCCCGGGGCTGATGCGTCTCCAAGAGTCGCCATCTTGCCGCCGCTGACAACAACACAACTGCACGCATGCGCGTCGTCGACCAATAAAATCTCTTACAGTAGCTTCCTTCACGCGTCATCTCACTGGATCACGGGTGATGTAGTTCTTCTGTAGTGATTTATACAATGGTTTGATGACTAACTTGTTCACGTTTGTATTTGAATAGGCCTCTTTATGAATAAATAACAGGCACGCTGCATTCTCTAAAAAAAGGCTTTCTTGAATGCAAAACAAAGTTCACATCTTTGTGAGCATCTGTTTATTATTTATAGTACATTCAATCCAAAAACAGTCAACCAAGCTTGTAAAACGAAAGTTCAAGCAAATTAAAATAAAATCTATGCTATTGTTTCTGACCCCTTTCCAAAAGAGACCAAAGAGATACCCCTCCACTTAAGAACGGCATAACTGTCAATCACAACACACAATTGGCCATTCCATTCACCTTCTATTGAAGGACAGAAAATTTGTGTGAATGTTATCCGATTGTTCAAAAAAAAAGAGAAAAAAACAATACTGACCACCGAATTTAACCTAGCTCCACAGATTTCCTTGCTTCATTAAGACTTGGTCTAAAATTGCATTTATTACAATATGTTGCAGGATCTTTAAATAGATTTAGGGTGAACAAAATTTTTACATTTCAAGGTATTTTTTTAATGACTAAAATCAGTTTTAAAAAAGCTTTTAATCTGTCCAGCATTGTGCTGCAACCAGATATGAGAAATTGAACTGATATGCAAGATAAATCCATTACAGCATAACCTACATATTGCTCAAGGGAGAAGTCCACAGTCAACTTCAGTACCTGAATACAACGTGAACACTGACATTTTCATCACCTTATATAGTAAAAACGAATTCAAATCTGATGTTAAACCATACAGGGTGAAAGTCTACAATATTATACATGCTCTTTTCTTTATATACAATGCTACTTGGAGGAAGAGAGAGGACAGTTAAAATACAATAATTTCCCAAACAAAATTCTAAGGACAGTAAGGGTCACCATTAATAAATTTACCAAACAGCAGAAGTAATTTTCTTTCCTGTCACTCTTTGCAGGGCTTCAGTTCTAATCTGAAATTAAATTAATAAGCACTCATTCACACTATGGCATAACTCAGGGGATAGGTATAATCTTTCTGAGTAAAAGGTGCCAGCACATGGAATAGCAACACTTGGAGTGTGTGATTACTTTTTTGTTTGTTAAAAAGCAAAAAAAAAGGGATAACAGGGCTAAAAGGTCAATGTTGAGGTAAATGATACATGAATGAAGGGTAACGGTAGTGATGTTTACAATGTGCAGATGATGGTTGAGTGAGGGAGGGCACAATGGGGCACAATTGGATGGTCAGAAACGGATGAATGTGGCATCGATCTGCCTGACACTGGGCAGCGCCAACATGATCTTGCGTCTATATTGAGGGTCCTTCTGTAGAGGGTTTCTCTCCAGATAGACAGTCTCTAGACCTTTGGCGTTCTTGAGTTCGTCCAAGTCTGCCCAATTCTCAATCTGGTTGTCATTCATCTGTGTGAGACAAAATTATCAATAATGTACAACTATGAATGCCTAAAGGGCTTTGGGGAGTTATGCAACAATTTATGAAAAGGAAAACAATATTACTGTAATAGCAATGTATCTAATTTGTTAATATGATTTAAAAAAAACAATAACATGCTTAAGTATTAATTCTCTAAGAATGACAACAATATTACAAACTGATATTTTGGATGACAGTAACCAAATAACTATATATAATTTACATGCCATACATAAAACATATAAACAATACAAACTGCTTTTTTTACTCTCCTTTATAGCTTACCCAAAATTCTTTTAATTCAGTCAAGTGGTTAATATTTTCAATCTTTTTTATCCTATTTGCAGCAATATCCAAAGTTGTCAGCTTTTTCTACAAAAAAAGGAGGGAACATAAAAGACCTAAATATTTAGGCACCAAAATATTCTGGGACATTTAAAAATAAAACCACAGCTAGATGTGATGAAAGAACAGAACACACTGAAATTCCCTATGGAGTAAAGGAGCTGTGAAGCAGCATAGAATTTTAAGCATGAAAATATTTTTTTCTATACTGTTTTATTTAGTTAAAGCTGTAATTTGGCAAAACATTGTATAACTGTCAGAAATAAAAATAATGCATCAATAGGCTTCCACTGTGGGACTTACATTGTTCTCCAGGCCTTCTATGACTTCAATTCCATTATGACTTAAGTAAAGCTCTCGCAGGTTGACAAGGTTTTGAAGTCCTTCCAGCTTTGTGATACGGTTACTCTGTCAGAGAAGAATTGATGTCAATGTTAAAAGAGATGTTAATGTTAAAAATTATTCATCGAGTAATTCCCTATTTAGCACACAGGTACCTGGATACTGAGAACTGTCAGATTGTGCAGTCCATCAAGGTTCTGCAGCCGAGTAATTTTATTTGTGCCAAGGAATAAACTCTCCAAAGACGCCAGAGAATCCAGATTCTCGATAACCTAACAGTAATAACATTTCCAGGATTCAAGTTTGAAAACTTTCCACAGTGTAGATAGATAAATGTTATGGTGTTTGTGTTTGATTCCTCACCCTGATACGGTTTGAGCCCAGCTCAAGCATCTGAAGGTTGGTCAGTTGATCCAAATTGCCAATGCTTGTGATCTTATTATGAAGCAGGAAGAGCTTTTTGATTTTTGTGAGCGAATCCAATCCTTCAATCTTCCTCAATATGTTAAACGATACATCTAGCTGCCTGCAAAACACAAATTACATTTTGTAATAATTTTGTTTGCAATGCAAACTTTAATCAAAAACATTATATTAGTAACAGTTTAATGCTGAATAAGACTCACTCCAGCTCTGTTAGAGCCTGAAGATTCTCTAGTTTGCGAATCTGGTTGTCATAAAAGTCAAGTTCCGTCAATGATACAAGGTTTTCCAAGTTCTCGATCTGTTTGATGAGGTTTTGTCTGAGAGAAATTGTCTGGTAGTAAAAACAAAGGGCGTTTTATTCACTTCTTTCATTTCATTAGAAATGTGTAATATGTAACTATGCTAATCATTTTCTGACATGTATAGATAAATGAACGCTGCACTGTGTATACTCTATAGTATATAACAGTAAACACTGATTAATATTCTTACCTTTGCTTTCTTAAGAATATCTAGACCTTCGATCTTCCCAATTCTACAGTGGACCAGATCCACATACTAAAAGAATAAGCAGAACATGATTCATAATAGTAAAAATAACATTACTTGTTTAACTTCTCTCAAAACATCAGATTCCTCCGAATCACCTCTTCCTCTGGGTCTAAGGTTATGGTGTCCATGTCAACTGGTGATTCCTCTGGTACTAGGGAATCAAAAGGGGATGGATTTCAGAGTAATTTTAGGGTAACAAAGATCATCTTTTTATTTTCCATCTTTTACATCTTTTTAGAATGCTACTGAAATGGTCTCACCAGTAGAGGGGGCTTTTAGGGAGTCAATCTCTCCATTAAGACTCCTCCTTTTGGTCTCATCATCACCTGATTCCTCAGACTCACCTCTCCTGTCAACTATAAATATGACATTAATACTACAGGCCCACATCACAAATCTCCACATCACAAACCGAAATAAATCACCAACGTGCATATAGGACGCTAATAACTTACAATGATGCAACGATGAGCTCAAATCAAATAATGCGTGAGCGCACATACACTATCTTCCATATTAATCGTACTTTAATTAATCCGAAAGCACGATTTTAAAGCCTTCATCTATTAAATTAACATCATGTTTTATTCAAGCCCACCCCACACGCCCTGATCCCACTAGTACAAACTTGCTACTCTGCTGATCAAGCAGCTGAAAACAAACGGCATTGAGAAAACCTCGATCTGTCACATTTGAAAGTTTGCATACATACATTCCTACACCTATCCATCCGCACAGGTGAGCTGTGACAGGTACTGTGAGCTACATCAGATAACCAGAAAGATGTGTTGGCATTGAGGACATGCACTCTGGACTAACAACTTTAATTTAAACACACCCAAGAAAGAAATCGTTTTTAAAAATACCTTTTCTTGTTATTTTAAAATACAGACTATTAAGATTGGCAGCAGTTAACTGTGTATTTAACGTAAACAGTCACACATTACAGTCTGAATGAATGGTAAGAGGACAATATAATATTGGCAGTGAATAAATACAAGCCTAGCTTAAGTATAAACGTAAAAAGTATAACTCGTCTGTTTAATGGCACACTTACTGAAAACAAGACATTAAAAACAGACAAGTCATCTTACCTTCCATCTCTTGAGGTTCTCCGACAGATAAGGTCGCCATTTTCCGCTAGACCCACCCACTTTACTGGATGATTGACAGCCGCATCTACCAATAGAAAACTAGACCTATTCACTAGGACTATAAATAATTATGATTATATAATAATTTATAAAATAATACACAGTAAAACTTAAACGCAAAACAGCATAGATTTATTTTAGAATCCTATTGTATTCTCCTACATTTAGGAAATGATCAATGAGCCAAAATTAGATAATTTTCGACTATAAAATGTTTTTTCCTTTGTGCTTTGAGTTTATATACTTGTTGTGTTGCATTATTGTTTACTATGCCAAGGAAATTCTTTGGCACAAACAGTACAAATTTACAACATGACACATAGCATTTTGAATGTGTTTAAATGACTAATTTCCTCCATTGACATAAAATATGATCTGACAACAGTTCCTTGACAGTTTATTACAAAGTACATTTTGTGTATGTCTAGTCTTTCTTCAGGACAATGATAAGTTTATCATCTTACAGTTTCAGTCATGCATGTACTACAGTTTAATGCTTAACATCATTAACCACACTCTCATTGTTGATAGTATCAACTGTGCCACAGTTTTTGTAAAAGCAAGTATAGCAGGTAGGATGTCTTTGATTACAGAAAAACAATTTGAGATGCAGTACTTCAGTTTCTCATGTCAGCAGCATTTTAGTGCATTAAGAGGTACATTTGATATTAAAAACATTTGCACAATGTCTACATTTCCAGTTAAGGATCCATCAACAAAAAATTCAAGAAAATGATTTACAAATGAATGCTATTATGTTATCATGTTTCTCTAATGGGTGCACATATTTAACTCAGCAATGACTTTAATTCAACGAGAGCAATACTTTCAGTATTCTCACATCTACAGTATGTAAACAATTAGAATTTCAATATTCCTTGAGACTAAGAAAATGTATTGAGGGAGATGAACAACCGTGTTGTCTCAATGAGGACACAACAAGCTTCTCATTTAAAAAGCACCTCAGTAAGGCACACTGCAAGTTAAATCACAATTGTTTAACAATAATATTAAAAACACAGTAGTTTCATAAAGGCACAGTGACTAATGTCCAGCACCTAATGACTGAATTATTGATTGGCAAAATCAAAATAACACACACTTCTGAAGTAGGGATTGTGGGTCAGCCTGCCAACAAGGCATAATACCACCACTAATAATACCATAATAAACCATAACTTATGATGTATGCGAGTTTCCAAACCAGAGCTCCAGCCTGGATGCTGTTCAAGTGTTTTTCTCAGTAAGAGACTTGTTACTCTACGAATCACCTCACAGCTGTTCCCATGACCATAAAGTTGGTAGAATTGTATTGTAGTTATTCAGGGCTGGCTGTACCAGTGCATGGACCGCTGAAGAGCTCTCTCCCAGCTCTGCAGTACACTTCTGTATTGCCCTCCCTTGTCACCTTCTGTTTTAGTTCTTTGGGGAAGAAAATGGTGGTCAGTGGACTGAAGCTTCTTGAGTTCCTCTTGGTTCCTCCAGTAGCCTAATGGACAGTACAAAACAGGGCAATGACAGTAAGTCCAAATGACAAAATAATAACAAGAAAATTCAGATTAAGCCTATTTTAGAACTAAACAGTTTCTCGTCCAGAGTACTTGACTGACTTATCTGTTGAGTATTCAGGTATACAAACTACTACAAAGTGACCTCACCAGCTTATTACCTGTTACCAGTATTACAGTTACCAGTTTATTACCTGTTCCTAGTCCTGCAACGAAAGCAGCTCCAAGGCAGGACATATCAAAGTGACTTGGACGTGCTATTTTACGCCCCAACAGATCAGCTGTCAGTTGCATAATGAAGTCATTAGTACATACACCTCCGTCCGCCCTAAAAAATATAAACACAAATGTAAATCCTGTTGGGAGGTCAGACAAGCATCTTAAAGGTATCATTAGAATTAGGGGACTGACGCCCTCACCTGATTTTAGTGATGGGAATACGAGTCTCTCTAAGCATGACATCAAAGAGCTGCTTGTTCCTGAACGAGCAGAGTAACAATCGCTGTTATATGTCATCATTTATGTATTAGGTACAAACATTTATAGAAACAACATACAATAGATACAATGAAGCTCATTGGCAGAGGGGGCAGAAAGGGTTACAACTGTTGACATACCTTCATGTTTGCAATGTTAATGTATTATAGCACTACATATAAAGGATTTTCAGTCTTTATACAAACAATATATAACATAAACAATATTGTTTACAATGTGTAGATATATTTGATAATACTAAAGATAAAGGTATATAATGTTGCTATAATGCTGTTTTGGATTTGGATTATAGAGTGGCAGATGTAGATGATCAAATATATACTGTTAATACTGCAAATTATATAAGAACATTACATTACTAATGTTAATGTAAGAAGTAAATGTGCCTCTGTGGCTTCTTTTAAGTGCTAATGCAAACATATTATGTGATTGATGACAACATTCCAGTTGTCCAATGCCAGTGGGCTAAGTGACATTCTATCCTAAAGGTTTTTTTAGTATGCAGTAAGTGTTAAATGCCAACTCAGTTCTACAAACAGGAGTGTATTGTATGTGCCTTATGAGTGCAAGTGTTGGCCAATATTTGTTATCTGCCCACCCCTGATCTATGTGCCTCTATGTACCTGTCACTGTTTACAAATTTGCAAGGGTTCAAGGTTGTGGTGGCAAACTTCATTTAGTTCAGAGTTTAAATGTTTTTATTATCAATGATGTTTGAAAGACCTTTTTATTTGATTCAGAATATAAGCAATCAAAGATTATTTAAGTAACCTGGGGCTTTGCATTAAGTTTGGCAATAAAAGTTTACTATGAACGTGTAACGGACAAAGATGTCCATCTAGTGCAAGTTTACATACAGCTGGTTTACACAGAATGTGATAATAGTTTTTATACATGGAGTGCAATAGCTTATCTCTTGTAAGTGAATGTGGGTCATTAAACTGTCGGCAGGTCCATTAGAGGTTGTTTGAAAAAAAAAAGAAGCTTTGCTCAACTTACCTGAATGCAACAGACTCTAGAATCGCCCGGACCAGGTGACTTTTGGTTGTGGAAGGCTTTAAGCCCATGAAAGAAGCACATGCTTTTGGATCATTCAGAGGGGCCTATGCCAAATAAACAATCATTAAAACAATTAAATACTGAAACAAAAGAGAACTTCAAAATAGCATTACACAATTATGTTCCATTCACACATTTGTTAAACCTGTAAATATCCATCAATGAAATGGAATCTATGAATGTCAATGATGCAAACAAACAGACCTGTAAGCCACTAAAGGATGGCACAAAATATACTCCATCTGAATCTGCCACACTTGTGGCTATGGCTTCTGTCTCCTTCACATCAGAAAAGAGCTCTGTAAAAGAACAAGTTATGGTCAAAACCAGATACACAAGACACCACGCTAAAACAAAGTGAGGCTTTTTCACTAAGTCACACAAAACAAAGTTTACATTTTAAGCAAGGCATGACACTTTGAAGGTAGATGCACTGATGTATCTATCTGTTTTTCAGAGGCTATCAACAATATGGTATCTACTCACCTAGATCCTGTGCCCATTTAATAGCAGCCCCTGTTCCAGCAGCATTGCCTTCAGCTAGATACACAACATCAGCACCAATCTTCCAGCCCACCAGAGGATAAAGGCCTGTTCGGAAAGCATGACACTTATATATTGACCAATGATACCATAATAAACCAGCTTGCAATCTGTTGTACAGACACGGAAATTAACATGCAGAATAGTTAGAAACGTATTGTAAAAGCACATACCAGCCACAGACGTATGTGGTTTGTTTCCTGTGTTAATGTCCATAAAGGTCCCTGTTCCCATAGTAATTTTCACATCCCCTGTGTCAAAACAGCATTCTCCAAACATGGCTGCCTGTTGGTCCGCCATCTGTGACAAAAACAAAAGTAGGTTGACTCACCAAACCTACAACAGTTTTTAAATAGATTCCTAAAACTTAATGAATGGTTATACTCACAACAGACATGATTGGAATAGGAACTCCAAATATGGACGGATCACAACAGCCAAATTTGTAACTTGATATGAGAAGAGAACATTAGTTGTTTAGTGAAAAATGAACAAGAATGTATTACGGAAATGAGCTATTCAAAGTGCATGAGGAAAAAAACACAGCATACCTTGTGTTCTGCACGCTGGGGAGAATGGAGGTAGGTATAGAAAGCAGTGAGCACAGAAATCCACTCCAGCACATCTGGTGATCACACAAACACACAATATGAGCACAGACAGCATTACTGTTACAAAGCACCAAATCAGCATCTCATTAGCTGATTTACTGTACAGTCTAAACCACACTTACATAGTTACACTGTAACCACACTGTACAGTTACATAGACCTAAAATTGGAGATGGGCAAATCATTTCAAGTGTGCAAGTGAGTGTTTTCCTGTGGTTCTCCATTAAAATAAAAAATTAAAAACTACATTTTAGTTTTTTAAAAAAAGTTTAAAGGATACAGCAAAAGTTACAGATAAACACAGACAGGTGCCAGAGGCCTTAAAGGATAGTTCATACAAAAATAAAACCCTTCACACCTATGTCATTTGAGACCTGTATGGTTTTCCACTTTCACGTGATACAAAATAAGTTGTGTACAATACAATGTGTTCCGCAAAAAATGCAAGAGGAAGTCATACAACAGAGAGTAAATTGAGACAATTTTCGTTTTTTGGATAAACTGATCCTTTAATCTCGGTTTCTCTCCATTTTTGTGTTGTACTTAAGTCCACAATCCAAAGGTCATCATGACCAGATAACAGCAAACCCACAAATACAGTAACTGACCTGATACGAATCAAATATTGCTGTTGCACTGGCATTGGAATAGTCTGTTGCATGAACCAAGCCTGCAGAAAAACAACACCACAACAAACACGGTAAAGAATGTGTTGGATTAAATGAACTATTATGTACTATATATCCATCATTGTATTCATAATGATAGTATATGATTATTTAATGTATATGATGATGTAGAAGTGTGAGACAATGAAGGCTGGTATGACATTCAACCTGACAGGGGCTGGGGGAAAATTTCTTTCCAAGAATAGTGACAGCCAGTGATGTGAGCCAGTCACATCTGTGGCATGCTTTTACCCTGTGTTTTTACTGACCAGGACTCTGAAGAGTTTTTAAGGATCTAATTAGTTTCTTTAGGATCCTTTTTAAAGAAATTCAATCAGATCCTCTGCTGGGCTTTGAATGTAATCCTGTCTCATCGTGATTCAAATTTCTTTATAGGCAATATACAACTGTGAAGATCTGATCATTACAGTTTAAATGCTTTATAGACAATAAAACACATTGATTATTAAGTTTATCATTATTAAATACGCACCTTTAGTGAGTTTGTATAGCAGCCAGGTGTCTATGGTGCCAAAATAACAGGTGTCATCTTCAACCGCCTGTCTTAACTGAGGAGAGAGGGGGGTTGAAGGTGGGAGGTGGAAGGAATACTTGTCTTACATGACAATACAAATGATGAGTCACATGTTTTCTGGTTTACCTGAGGGATATTATTCAAGGCCCAGACAAGGCGCAGAGACACATGCTGGGTGGTAAAAACTACCAGACTGGCTGCGAGGAAGCGCTTCTGTCTGGTGAGGAAGTGCAGCGTCTTCATCACACCATGTACAGTCTTAAAACACACACACGCGCGCACACATGCACACACACACACTTGAACTATATACTTTTTCAAAAATTTTTTTTAAACACAACCATTATCATCTTCCTTGACCTCTACCCCAAATAACATTAAGATACAACTAAATAATTTTACCCATGTTAATACCTGTTTAACAAGAACAAGTTCTTTCTGCTGCTGCACATACAAAGATGCCTATATATTTAAAACAGACAAAACAAGCTTCAAGATCCGTTTACACCAACAATGATAATGTTAAAGTTCCAAAAATCATTATAAAAGAGAATTTGGACAAGAGAACTATTAAGATAAAGATGTAGATAAATTATGTAACTGGTATCACTTTTGAAGTGTTTTTTTTTTTGCATGAACAATAACACTTTGGCTATCCATCAAAATTCATTCAAATTTAAAAGGATCATGCATTTAAAATGGGAGACAACATTAGACTCATATGGAAGTATGAATAAAATTCGTCTTCAAAAAAACAACAATGGACCCAAAGAAGCATCTGCTTTTCCTTTGGTTTCTTTGCGAAGGGTAAATCAGTTCATTCATCTTTGTGACTGAAACTGCAGTACATGAGCTTATGTTATCGTAAGCTGACGTGGAAACTAAAATAATTATCATTATAGTTATCTTCATAGTTATCATTCTTGGTGTGAACGGACTTTAGTGTCTTGCACTTTAAACAATCCAAATGCATCCTTTATATTCTTACTGTAAACGTCGGCACAATCAGTCAAGGTTTCCATATGCAAATTTACCAATAGTGGCTAGAATGTAAATTCTGGTTGATGATCATTTTAATTATGCTGATTAATGTGCTTCTGTGATTGATTGGTTTAGAATATTTCAGGGATATTTTATAACTTACAGATAAAACTGCTTTTACACTGATAGTAGTTTTGTCTGACTTATAATGTAATTTTCTGAGATTTTACTGTGACATGAAACTTCAGAGACTTCACGTCTCCGAAACCTTTGGCTTACACTACAGCCAGAAATAATACACTCCTAGATTTTTTTCCAGAAATTAATATGTAAATACAACAGTGTGACTCACAAGGAAAGTTTAAAATGAACAAATACCATCTCACACACTGATGCAAGATTAACACAACCATAGCAGTCTCACCTTCATAGTGCAGGACCTGTTCCACAACTTCACCAACTCTGCTGCCCGCAGGTCTTGCCAGGTGATGAAATTATGAAACGGTTTTCCTGTGTTTCTGCAGCCAGGAACAGAAAATAGGTCACATCACATTAGTCTGTCCACATAACACTTTGTGAAGCAGTCAAAAACAATAACACACAAATATTTACTGACTTGTCCCAGGTCATGAATGTTGCTCTCTGAGTTGAGATGCCAAGACCTTCCATTTGGCACATTTGTAAACCTGAGTCTAAATCATTAAGAAAAAGAAACGGTCATTCGTATACCTTGAAATATAACCACAGCCCTATATCCAACTGCTCAAGGTTTATTATTTATCAGCCCTAAACAAATTTTATATTGTACAGTAATGATCAAGTCATTGTACAAAATGTTTTTCTTGGGGTGCGGAAAGGACATGGTCCCTTTATCCGGAAATAAAAAAACTACATTGGACATTTTAAATACTTGATATTTTGTTGTTTAATTCAATTAAATACATTTTGTGAATAAATTTCCAAATACATTTCAGGACCACGGTATGCTTGCGCAAGACCAGAGAAAGAATGCAAGTGGTCTGACCTCGTACAGCTCCTGTCACTACAATGACAAACCCCTTCCACAGTTCTTCAGGGTCAATCTCTACCCATCCAGGCTGAGGATATAGAAGGGACACCTGCGACAAGAAAGCGCTTATCGTATTTCACATAAAACAGCACTTGATAAAGAGCACACTGGAATGCATTTACACAATACCGGTCAAGTAAATCATTCAAGTTAACCTGCTGTCATTTACTTTTGACGTGCATGATCCTCTGATGTTGGCACTCTTATCGTACACATGGCACCTGATAGAGGTTGTTCCTACATCAACCGAGAGAATGAAAGTCTCTTTTTTGCTAAACCCGTTTCGCTGAGTCCCCATTGCACAATGCGCTTATTCACAAAACCGCCAAGATGCTTTTGTCGCCATGGCTGATACAGAGCTGTGTAGTTTCTGAGCTAATTTCTCCAAACTTTGCGAACGTCAAATAATCCAGTTTTTAGTTTTTAGACCTTTAAATTGCATTCCTGTAAAAACTTTGACTGCCAAACCCATGGCAAACTTTTACATTTAATTAAGCTGGTTTGCTTCAAGCCAAACACTTAGTCCAACACGACTCGAATCGTTCTTCATTGATCTTTAAGTGTATTTTGACGCACACATTGACGCATGACTCCCAATCCGCGAAACTTTCGCCTGAGATTCCGAACGCGCCCTATTTTAAATCGGCAAAGGAAATATCATTGGAAGCAGCACGTCCCGACTTACGAAAAAAAATACTCCGCTAATTTAAAGAAGTTAATGATAAAAGTTACTAAAAACTCCAGCTCGTCGTTTTTATAGGAAAACTAAATGCAAGAGGTCGATAGTACAATAGTTCAAATCAGTACGTCACATATCAGTCGATAGGAGTGGAGAGTTTTTAAAGAGACAGAGCTCCAATAACCACAAGACGAGGGGCGGAACTGCACGCCCACCCTTCAGTGACGTCACGGTGCACAACCAAAAACAAGGAAATATACTATTTGAATGTTATAATTTAAATACATACACATAACAATATATTACTATAAATTACAATAAAATCAGAGTTCTTGTGATAACAAAACCTTTATTTTGGTATAAAGTGTTTATTGCACACCACACAATGAGTAGGTGCACATTTTTATTCTGGTTCTTGATTCATTAAACAAACAAGCCAATGTCTTTAAAAATAAAAGTGTTTACTTGCGTATTTTTAATATTTTTAAAACCTTGACAAAAAAGAGTGGGTGGGATACAAATATGAAGAGATGAAATCAAACAAACAAAGGGTGCCAGCATAGTTCCTAAGAGAAGTATTAACAAATGTTATTCACCAATTTGTAAAATGTTGCATATAAAATCCACAGATCTAAATAAACAAAATTCATTTTAAAATCATAGAACTTCATCTTCCCAAGAAATAAATGTAGCCTAATACAAAAATAAAATCAGTTTGAAATGTTTTAACCCATTTAAAGACATAAACAACAAACAACATCTCATTAGAAAGGCAGTTTTGTTCAAATTTGTATTCCCCACCTAACCACATTAAATCTTGTATATATTCGATAACATTACATTATATAGTCCACAGATATTAAATTTGACCTAATCAGTGTGCTTTCTGGCTGAGTGAACAAAATGGGCTGGTTTTTAACACCTAGTTTATGTCTAAGAAACTTCTAGGTCTTTACAACAGCGTCTGATACTGGATTCAAGGGTTCAGTCTGATAGTTGTACTGCCTTCTGAGATACATCATAACAAGATAAGATTATCAGTCCTTCCAAGCTGGTTTGCACAACTGTGTAATGTATAAAACAAATCACATACCAGTACAGATGTTCTATTGCAGCAATTTGTGCCAAATTGAATTCTGTCTGTGCATAATCACTACTACAAAATTAATTATTGCACTTTGAATATTAAAATCCAGCATCAGAAAGTAACTTGTGATCATAATAAAAAGCTTAAGGATTTGATATAGGGGTTGAAAAACAAGCGGAGGTAAATGTAAAACCCTTTTTATGATCAACTATTCTTTGATCATTTTGGTGCAATAATACCAATAATTTCTCAATTCCTCAATTCAAAACATGCCAACTAAAACAACCAAAACAGCTTCTGAGCCAGAGACACATTTTGTCTTGCCAAGCATGATTAAATCAACTGCATCGTAACAGCGCTCTTTGTCCTTACTAACTATGATCATAAAGAGAGCTGAAAAGTTGGCCAGAATGGTAAACAATTTCAGTCCGTTACTTTGGCAGCTTCAAAGTTGACTGCCAGTTTCCTGTGTTTCCGCTTAGAGGCTGAGCCGGGCGTGTGAGGGTTGGCACTTTGTCTAGGTGTCTTGGGAGTGATAGGAGTAGACTTCTCTGTAGGCTCAAGGATACTTGTGGGCGGAGGGGTCTTGGGAGCTGAGGGGACAGAAGCAGCCAGCTGGGAAGGTCCACTGTCCTGGGTCGACAACAGCTTTGCCTCTTGGTTCTTGGTTCGACCTGAAACCCGCTTCTTAGTTACCTAAAGACATAGGATTGTGTTATAGCTAGAGTGGTATGCAGGGAAAAAAATCCAAACTCTTGTTGATAGAAACATTGGAATTGAAAGCATCAAACGTAGATATATTTAGCAGGCAGGACACAAACCATATTTGATTTAAATGCAAATTTAAAACTGTTGTACTACAGAGCTTAAAATGTTCTTGCCTGAAGTGGAACAAACTGGTTGTGGGATCCACCGGCTGCTGAGGATGCAGGGGCCCGTGCTCCAGGGAAAGTACCTCCATAGAATGGCTGTCCCTGGTGGGGAAGCTGCATACCCCAATGAAGAGGTCCATATCCTTGTGGGGGCATCAAAAGACCACCTGTGTAAAAAAATAAATCATGTTCAAATTTAAGTAAATCTTCAAAAGAAAGATATAGTATTATAAGAAATTTTTAAAAAATTGCTTAAAAACAATCCAATGACTTTGCAAGACAAAGACACATACCCGCTGGCTGACCAAACATAGAGGGATGAGGTGCAAGAGGCCTCATCTGCTGAACTCCAGGGAATATGGGGGGAGGAAGTGGGAATGAACCTAAAGAGTTCTGCGAAACACAAAGACCATTTTAATCATTCGTGAAAAAATCTATTTAACTAAACTAACACGCACTATTACAGTACATTATTAAGCATTACAGACTGTTCTACTGTATTTTATGAACTGTCTGCTTATGTAGTGCTTAACTGATGATATTAGGAGAAATGCAATTACAGTTATAAACTGAATTTGTCATTGTTTTTACAACATATGATCATATGTTCAGTGACAGTTACCAAGCGTTGAAGAGCAAAGAGTGCAGCTTTCTCTTTGGCTTCAGTTTCAGACTGACAGTGAGGTCCATGGACCAGCAGACCATTAGACAACTTCACCTGACACACCATCAGACTCTACAGAACGAGACAAAGACCAAATGAGATGGAAAGCAAAAAGAAGGAAATTGAGTCAATACTAAAGTCTATGCAACATTTTATGGACAAAACATCTGACACAGTTTAAGGTTTCTTGCATTCTCAAAGAAGCAATGGCTATTAAAACAATCCCAATACTCAAGACAGGGGTAGAGCTTTTAAGACAGACCAACCTGTCTGTTGCGGATAAAGGCGAACTCCGGAGGTCCCATCCCAAGCCCCATGCATACCCGGCCAAGTTCAGAAGCCATGCTGGGAAGAATGGAGGGCTGAGGAGCGAGAGGAGGTGGAGGGACTTCAGTCTGAGGTGTGTTTATGCGAGCAGCTGTCAGACAGAGAGCAATTAAAAAGTTCCTCAATTATTCACAATGCACATTTCATATGACACACAATTGGTATAAGCTCAGGTGTGAAAATTGATTCATGAATATTTCATTCATTGTCTTCTTAGCCTGAAATCTTCTGATTGGTAGATATATCTGAAGTACCTAGTTTTTTGCTGGAGCGTCTCTTGCTCTGCTGTTGGGCATTGGCTGAATTCTGACCTTCAGTAAATGATGTAGACTCAGAAGCAAAGGAACTTGTTCCAGAACTATCAATCTTCAACATTTCTTTCAACACCAGTGTTCCTTTCTGTTTAAAAAATATTTTTATACCATTAATAATGGTATAAAATTACACACTGTCCCAGATATATTTGAAACACATTCTTTTATTCAGGTGTTTACTGAATAATGGTGGGTGTGAGAAACTTGCGCACCATGGCAAAAGACTGAGGAGAGAGAGGCTCTCCTGATTGGCTCTTGGGCTCTATAGGTGGTTGGTGCTGGGCTGGCTCAGGGTCCTTTGAAATCTTCAGATTGGCTATTAGCTCCTCAAATTCTGTAGATACCTGTAACAAAAACATTACGTGTAAGATTAAAATAATGACTCTATTTTCAATAAACAGCCAGTAACCAAAAGATAATTGTTTATCTTTCAATAATCTTTTATGAAAATAATTACTACTATGTTATGAGGTAAATTAAGACAAAGCTTAATACTAATTCTACAAAACATGTACTATTGCTAACATGATTTCGGATACTGTAAAGGAGTTAATGAAGAAAGAATGTGTTCTGTTTTGTACCTTATTTGAAGGCCCCTGTGCGTGAACAGAATTCAAATCCTCATTTCTCTTTAGAAGTCTAATATTGCCACCTGAGCCCTGTAAAATCCACATTAATGAGATATGACCAACTAGCCAAACAGTCACGTCTGGGCAACATCTCTATGATCCACTCATGCAAAACAATGCGTACACTCTTATCTGATACCTTTTAAGTATGTAAAGTTTACTGCTTAAAACAATAATTCATTTACATAGTATTCAAAACTATTAGCTGCTATTTGTTTTGAATAAACCGTTGGATGAGGAATAAAACCTTAAGATTTCTGTTTTGTTTGTTTAACGAATAATGTAAAGAAACAATAATGTTTTATAAAGAAATATTTAAAGGATTATCGTGTTATGTTCTCATATAAATATATTTAGTGCAATGTTGTGCCAATTAACTACTACTTCAATCCTCTACTTCATGTTGGTTTTAGAATCGATTACTTCAATTTGCCCATGTTATTTAAAAGAATAGCACAACATCAAGCCTGCTAAGTATAAATGATATATAGCAGTGAGTGTAACATGTTTTAGAAGAGCTTTCTGGGTGCTTTTGTAGTAGTGACTCACTTGAGTAGTGACTAAGCCACAGCATTCAGAAAGCTTTTGTGAAACATGTTGCACTCACTGATATTGATCAGCATCATGTTATAATGCATAAAAATAGAAAGCAGAGGTATACAGAGCAATGGTGTATTAAAACGTACAGGTCTGTTGGATGGATTGTTGCTTTGGCTCTGTTTATTATGTCCCTCCGGTTGTCGCTGTTGTGGTACTAAGTCACTGCTTTTCCCAGCCTGTTACAAAAAAAACAACAGACAAGTCAAACACTACAAATAAGAGTACAAATAATAACAAAACACACACACACACACACACACACACAAAGCATTTGGCAATTTATAGTCTCAGATTCCAAATGTAAAGTTTTAATAAAACTCATTTTCCCAGCGTCATTTACTCATTTTCTTATATTTGGCATATTTGTTTAGGAACAAGGTATTGAACAAAGATATTGTCTTGACTCTTATTCAGAATCTTAGGTTGTGGTTTGGGCTGTAAGAGAACAGAGGAAAGAAAAGAGTGGAAAAGCTCACATTGTTTTGCCAGTGAGCAGGTGGTTTCTGAGGCATTCCTGTACTCTGCAGAGACTGCCATACACTGCTGAACTCCCTCTCATCACTAGAACCCTGCAGGAACACACATACAGGTGCCAGAAAGCATTACATCTTTTCAGCCAAAGTACCAGAGCAGAATGGCCTATTTTAACCTCACAGTTCTTCACAAACAGTCTAACATATACAGTTTGTACCTTGTGGTGGTTTTTCTGGTTGAGGGCTTTATGAGGCGAGTTTCTGTTGCCCTGAGCATCAGCCCTGAGATTAAGGCTTTGTCTGCAATTCTGCTGCTGTCAATAGGAAATTCAACACCGTTAGACATTAACCCAACAAAGAACAACATACTTCCCTTTTTCATTACTGAAGAACCGGTTGGCACTGCCTGTATTTCTACAGATCTTTATATACATGAAATGTATATACTTTATTACACATACTGTATAACGTACATCAAACTGTATTTTCTTTCACAAATGCTATAAATCTATTGTTAGGACAGTGGCCTACAGGTTAACGAATGGTTTAACTTGAAAGGTTTAAACTTCCACCCTATTCAGTACAACCTAAACAGACTCTGTTCTGAGAAGTGGCATTTGAGTTTATGCTTCACTGTACAGTCATTGGTTATAAGGGCAGAATGCGTCCATTACCTGCGTAGGTATAAACGGTGACCGTGGCGAGTGGTTAAGGCCGCCCAGCTGGCTCTTGTGTGTGAGATGGGAGGAGGTTGAGGGCTGGGGTTTGACGATGGCAGTGAGTTTGTGTGAGCCCTGCTCCTTCCTGCAGCCATGACTCAGGTTTATTAAGGCACTGGGAGGCAATCGATAACCACGCCCAGGAGAACACCTAAAAACCAACACCAGACTCAGTAAACTACATCTTTACTCTGTTATCTGCATTGAATTTGCTTTGTATTTTTGTTCCTTTAACATAATTAAGGAAAAAGGCTAATTTGTGAGGTAAAATACTTTAATGTTTCTGTAGCTCTACAAAGCTGTAGAGCATTGCATTAGCAGTGTAAAAGTTGTGGGTTTAATTCATAGAGAACAGGCATAGTGATAGTAAAAAATGTATAGATTAAAATGCACTGTCACTTTGGAAAAAATGTCCACCAAATGCATAAATGTAAAAGAAATGTTAAAGTAAAACTTTAAAATAGTGACCACTTTCTCACTCCTGGTAAAAACTCTACCTGATAGTGAGACCTCCAGCAAACTCCTCATCAAACAGCACCTCATAGAGAATCTCAGCCTCTCGTTCAGCTGAAAGTCCAGGACAGAAAAATAATGAGGGACATAGACAATAATAAGGGTTTCCTGTCAGTAAAAACTGACGCTCTGAGAATTAAAGTGTACTTGTGCTGTTACCTCCTTTAATACCGATGACGGTTCCTCGAAGGCCAAGCGGAACAGAGAAACTTTCTCTCACATTTACGACACGATCAAACAGGTGATATTCTGCATCTGGATCAGGAACTACACCATGCTGCTGTTCCAGGGGCTGTACATACACACGCACATTAGCTTACCCACTAGAAGCTAATTTAGACACAAACATCTTCTACAGTTTACATTCATTTTGCATTCACACACATACCCTGAAGAGCAGGTGGGGCTTGACGGTCACCCGCACTTTCTTGTTCATCTTTTTTAGCTGTCACTCAGAGAAAACAAACGCAACATCAATGTGAAGTTTGAAGCAATACTGTCACTCTTGAGGGTCCAGAGGTTTGTGTGTGTTCCTCACCTTCGTTTTCTCTAACTCTTCCTCAATTTTCTCCACAATGCCACCGTCCAGGATCTGCAGGTCACATGATGCTCGGGAAGAAGAGCTTACTGGGTGAGCTTTCAACCAGGCCTGGATCTCCTGGACCTTTTCAGCACTGGAGGACAACAACCATCACATATATCATCAACAGTTGAAATTATCTTTACTGACAAGTAGATTTTTATAATGGTATCTATTACTGCTGCAAATTAATAGGGAACGTGCTTGGTGTTTCACACCTGGTGCCTGGAGCATAAAGTGTTAGAAGCTATTAGAACTAGTCCTCAGTAAAGAAGAGATGGGAAAATACACACCCATTCTCATCTTCTCCTGGCCAGATATCATCTTCATAAAAGACGTCATCATGACTGTTTCTCGCTACAAAGTCAAACACCTCTGAAAATCTGTGGGACAAGGTTGGGACAAGTTTTGTTAGCAAAAACCCACTTAGATAAGAAGAGTAATGGGAAAACCAGGGACACACACACACCTCTCTAAGTATTCAGCTAAAAGTTCTTCTACAGCAGCAGAGTACAGCCACTCCTTCTCTGTTCTCTTGGTGTAACCAGGAACTTCCTCATTTTTCTTGTTGAACTTCAGATTAAGGCCCACATTAACCTTCTGCTCTCCATGAGGACTGAATGGGGGATGATGGGCATAGGTTACCAAAAGAAAACAAAAGTAAAACAAGAACTCAGTTCAGACTTTTAAATCTTTGTAAATCTGAATTGCACACACTTTTTCTTGGAGCCTCTTCCGATGAAGATGCTACCGGAAAACCTTGAGACGAGGTAGCTGGTGATTCCAAGGCGGGAGGCAAGCACATACCCGGGACTATACTTTACAGAGTATTTCTGAGTGAAACAAAATAAAATACAGGATTATCGGTCAAATCTATTCAAGACAGTAGTACAACAACAATACAAAATGTTTAAGACAAAAGATCACTGTGAATAAAGCACACTGAGGATTATTATTTCAGGTATGCACAGTGTATATAAAGAAATCTGGACCGATTTAAAAAATGCATTAAATAGAAACAACTCAAGACTTACATGCTGGTTCTGTATTAAGGCATCAAGTTGAGGTTCACACGGCACAGAGAACACCACTCTGACTCGTCCCTCACTGATGACATCACTAGAATCTTGTACCTACACTCAACAGAAAGCATTCGTACATAAACAAAACCATTAAATAACTATTGAAATACTTTTTTTGAAAGGCCATTAGAGATTGTTTAGAAAGCAAGATACAAAGTTACATACATCTCCCATTGAACCATAATACGGGTTTCCAACCATAAAGACAGAGGTTCCTGGGGTAAACAGCTCTTCCAATGTTTTAAAGCGCGCCAATGAAGAGTCAAAAGCTTTTATATCCTATGAAAAAAGTTTTTAAACATATAGTGGGAAATTTATTTGGGAAAAATACTAGATAAGTATAATACATATAGCTTACATTGCACCTAAACAAGTAAACAAAGAAAAAGTTATTGTTTAAAACTCCAATTTAATGGTTTATGTTTTGATAGGACAGATAAATATTTACCTTCACAATTGTCTGGTATGGAAAGGGCAGGACCTGTTTGGCAAACTGCTTCTCCAAATGGACCTTTCCATTCTGACCAATGACATACTTTCTGCCTGTCAGCAGCTGGGCATATAACAACACATCTGTCTCACTGATTACAATGCCTTTACGCCTACCAAAGCTGAAAAGCAAACAAAAATATTATCTTTAGGACGTGCCTCAAACAAAACTCTTAAAAGTACCTTTCAAAAATTTCATGCCATAAATGTCAGACATTCAGTGACTAGTTTGACCTCGAAAGTCATTGCAATCGGTACTGCATTTTTGCAACCGGTTGTCTTGTAACATGACTTTGTTTTAGGGCAGACTGAAAAAAAAACCCTGTGCAACCTCATTCCTGAAAGTCTCAAGTGATCCAAACACTTTAACGCTTGAGATTTTGGTAAGTGCTGTTTACATTAGTAAATGGACTGTGGGCTCTCCATGGCTGTGCTGGAACACAGACAGGCAAACTATACTTCTATAATTCTAGTTGATATGGTTTTATCACTAACAATGTATCACTTACAGCAATGCAATATGATACATTTAATACATATGTATAATGTTTAATACAATACTTTTTACACTGCATTTGTAGTAGTGAACATAAGGAGCTACATACTGTTCTGAGAGGCCTTGCACCTCTTTAATCCACTCCTTCTGCTCTTTATCGGTGAGATGGGTCACTTTAGTTGGGGGTGGAGTGTTGTCCAGATACAACAACTGTGATCCTGAGGCTTCCTCCAAAGCAAACCTGCAAAGCAAGAGGACGACAATTAAAACAGCCTTAAAGACTGAGAATGTATGAGTATGCAAGTATGAGATAAAGTACAGTAAGCAAATTATATGGATTAGTGGCCATAACACAAACATACGGGACCACAAATTACAGCAACTGACCAATCAGAATAGAGTTTTCAGAGTACAGTGGAAAAACAGTGCAATATCAGTCTCAATCTAAAAGAATAGTCCTGAAAGAAAATAAACAGTACAAAAAACAAAATACTTACTTTGTTTCTCCATCTGAAACAGCTATAACTCGAGCTTCCATTAGATGCGGCCAGTTCACAAACATAGGTTTTCCAAGAACTAAAGCTGCAACATCCTCTACCTATACCACAGCAAAATACCCATATTCCCAAAGTTACCACATATTACATTACTGTAAAACAATCACAGACCTAAACATTTTAATTATTGTGGTAGTTTATGAGACAGTCGTGAAAAATCACAAGGCTATATCAACCAAAAATCAAGACAGAACAATTGCACTAGAAGTCAAGCTACAGTCTAGGAGTAAAAACTGCTCACCTGCTCCATCTCATGGCCAGGCAAAATCTCCAACATCATGTTCTCTCCTCTGCTGCTTTGTTGAAACACCATCACTCCACTTTTCTTCTTATAAAACTGTGTGACACAGCACAGTGATTGTGTTAATGCTGTGCGAATCCCACAGTGCTGTGCATTAATCGGATAATAATTCATTATCTGCAGTCAGGTGGGATTTGTTTACTTTGTGGCGAATGTGCTGTAAGGTGGGAAAGCCGCAAAAATAAAGCGCTCCTCTGTCAATCCTGCGCCCCACGTGGTCCAGT
>JAZGTK010002503.1:0-31520 GCA_036877625.1 Ambastaia sidthimunki | reverse complement strand
TAAATGTATAACCTAACCCCCACTTTATCCCTAACAGAAAACTTTCTACATTAAACTTCATTTGCTAAATATTTTTTTACAGCATTTTTACAAAATTTGACCTCTGAGGAGGTTTTGCTTAGATTTGACAGGTTTTGCTCACTTTTGGGTACATATTTGTCCCCAGTATATGGTTACATAAATCCCCACCCACACTTATATTGTAGTGTGGTGACACTGACACTGAGGTCAAACTCTGACTCAAACAGTCAAACACACATTGCAGTTTTTATCATGTTTGTTGTACCTCACTGATGGTCTCGGTCATCTCTCTGGTGAACTGAATATCTGGTGTCTCGGGCAGTTTGGAGAACAGAGAGCTGGACCCACACGTCTGTCCCTCTTTATATTTCACCTGATTCACCATGAGACAATGAGGTTTCACATGAGACACAATCACATTGTCTAGAACAAGTGTATGGTGCCAGCGAGTGAGCATGTGCGTGTAAATATGAGAGAGAGTGAGCGAGTACCTCGCTCTGGAGCTGGTAGGCCTCTTTGGCATGTTGCGTCTCAAGAGTTTCTGGCAGTTGCGAGTACAAACATTTGGAAATGTCTTTTCTACAGACCTGTTTATATTTATTCTGATAAACATCCAAACAACACACATACACACAGACAAATATAAAATCAAATTTATATAGTAAAAAATATAACAGGCTGGTTAAGTTTAAAACAGTAATAATGATGATGTTACATCACTCTGCAGATCCGTCATTTGTTTGGCGTGTTGAGTTTCTATGGTGTCGGGCAGCTGTGAGTACAAACTACAACACAGACTCTTTTTTCCTTCTGCTTTATATTTTACCTGCAAAACATCATCAAATCCAATGAAAGAGTCAAACCCGTGGAGGCTGCGCAGGATGTGAGGGGTGATGTTGTACCTCGCTCTGTATGTCAGAGATCTCTTTAGCAAACTGAGTGTCTTGTGTGATTGGCAGCAGCGAGTACAGACTGTCAGACAGTTCTCTGAGGTCCTCCCTGTACCGCCTCTGTACAATCACACACAACGGTCGGCTTGATCAAACACTTACAATCCAATCACTGTATTACATTGTCTGTCTGTTGTGATAATTTTATCTGCTCAAGTTTGATTCTTACCTCACTGTAAAGTTCAGACACTTCTCTAGCATGTTGAAGTTCTAAAGTTTCTGGAACACAGGACTGTAAACTGTTCACAAGCTTCTTTCTGCTGTTTTTAAGCCTTCCCTGTTCAAACTCAAAAAACCCAACTCTGTTTCTGTGCATTATTTACAGTAGTACACACACTCATCCTGCTTGAAAGTTCTGACTCATCAGTTTAGAATTCGTAATTTTGACAAGATGTGTGAAGTGATTTTGGTCAGATAAAGTATTTTAGAGCTGGAATATGGAGCTCAAATGATGAGCACTACATGTGTTGATGTTTTTTTTTTAGAATACAATTCCGAAAAAGAATCATGGGAAATGTAGTTTTTTCACACAAGTCTGGCACTCATCAATCCAACAGGATGGTAGACAGCTGTCTGAATCCAGTCATATCAACCTACCTCCATGTGGACTGGAGAAGCTGTGAGGTTCTCATTAGTGTGTGTGTTCTACAAGAAAAAAACAACAACTGTAAGAAGTGCAGTAATTAAGTAAATGTGAGGTGGATCTGGGCAGCATTTAGGACCTTCAGCTGGGGCTCTTTGACATCTGAGGCAACTTGGTTTACTGGTAGCTGAGAATAAAACATAAGATTCACCACTGAGTGTAAATGTACACTCCCAGAGTGACTGTAGATATGTTCATGGTGCCTCACCTGACTGAGAACATCAGACACACACTGAGTGTTTGTGGTGTCTTCATTCTGGTCCTGGAATTTAAAATCACTGTTACTAAAACTCTGAACAAACACCCACATAAGTTTATAGCTTGAACAGAAGATCATGTTTATTTCTATTATCTGTAGTGTGTGAAATATCAGGCACATTTCAAACTCAAAATACTTTAAATATCTCAGAGATATTTGATTAAAGAGTGAAACATTAACCTCTGTGTGAGCAGATGTGATTTCTGTTATCCGCACACATGTAATGGTTTCTGATTCTTCACCACTCTGGATCATAGAGAAGCACAAGATTATGATTATAATGGATAAAGAATTAGTTAAAATTTAGCATATTTTAACTAATTATTTTAGTAAATTTTTTTAAATTGATTTTAACAAAATGTTTTTATTAAATTAGCAAAATTGGGCATTTTAAACTGTCCAGAACATCTCTTCAATATCACATAAGTGATATTGTACGAGTGCTGTCGTACTGAATATCATCATGGCTGTGAATCGTTGTTGGCACAAGCCCATGAGTGACCAAATACGTGCTGTTATTCAGTATGACAACATGATGTGAAAGTGACATGTATTTGTGAAGTGAAAGGCTTAGCAGATTTAACAGTGAAATGTCTCAGTGTCTTTGGTGTTCAATGTAATTAATCTATTAAAATAAACACTGAACATGAAACACGAAAGTCAAACACACTGTATTAGCATCTGTTCTCTTCATTTGATCTCACACTCATGAGCTTCTCTGACTAGCCCATCAGACTAAACAGACACTCAAGACTCTCACTCATGATCAATTGGTCTCATAAAACCTGTTCTGTTTCTGACTTTATTATGAGATTCTGTTGTACTTTATCACATGTGTGTGTGTGTGTGTGTCTGCGGGTGTGTTAGTCTGCATGATGTTCACTCACCTCACAGTTTGGGGAGCTTAGCTCACCACACGGATCCGGATCGGCTGTGATGTTCTGAATCAGTTCTAGATCAGCCGTGGTGGGTTCTGGATTTGCCGTGACAGGTTTGGGAAGCTCCTGTGTGAAAGAGAGACACACAGTCAGCAGAGCTGTAGATCTTCAGTGTGAAGGTCACCTGTGACATTGGCTCATTACAGGAGACGATCTCACCTCTGTGGTGGGTCCCACATTTGGATTAACACTTCCATCTGTGTGGGTAGCTTCTTCTGCATCAGACATCACTAAAACCAAAGCTCACAAATACATTCAAAGAGCAGAACTTGAGACAGGAGCCACAGGAGAGACTGTTCAGTCAGCCTGAAGACTTTTCCCTTATCCCCTCTTATCACAGCAGCTCCACATTTAGAAAACTCTTGAGTTTTATCACAGCTGGAGAATGTCACACATAGAAAGGAATGTCCAGATGCCCTAAGCCAGAGCACAGAGACCATATGACACATCAGTCAGTGTAAAACAATGCCCCAAAAATCATTCATATAAAACAAACAGCTCTTATTAGTTTGAGTTTTCAGTGCTGCTCGTGTCAAACTGACCACCAGAATCTCACCCAGACTTCTTTAAATCATGTCAATAAGCATTTGTTTAATCAAACATTTGCAGTTATTGTATTGGGAAATTTCACTCACAGAAACATCTTTATTCAACAATGCAGGTCATCAGTATACACATGTGAAATTATTTCAATACAAGGAGGGGAAAGTTACACGTTATTAGTTATTAGTTTCTTCCTTGCAAAAAGGGTTGAATATAAATATTTACTAAAATAAGCAATTAAAATAATTCAATTAACAGACATGAGCCAATCAAAACTGTCCCATGATCTAATGATGAAAACCCACACAAACCTGGGAATTACATACAGAAATCACACAACTCAAAACACCTCTTGATTCAGTACAACTAAAGGTCACTGAAATAATGCAAGACTGACTAAAATCTGACTGAAACTGCAGATGATTTTATGTTCAAAATGTGCAGAACTGTAACATAATAAGAGCTGATGTCATGAAAATTAAGTAAACACTGTAGGAGAAACTACTGTTGTGTGTTCATTTGAAAAACAAGCATGGACTTTTTTTTGTGTTTGTGGGAAGCTGACGTGTTTCCTAAAGCCAAATGTCAGTGAATTTGCCAGGATCTTCTGATGCTGCAGACACAGAGATGCCATATGGCTCTTCAACAGTAACTATATATCATCACAAAAACACAAACTAAATATTCATATAAAGAGTTAAATTAAAAATCAAAAACTTCGAAAACAGCAGAGTGAAATAAACAAAATACTTAGAAAACAAGTAGGGTTTTCAGAGAGAAAGACAGAGAGAAAGACAGAAAGAGAGTGAGAGAGTGAGCAGGAGAGAAAGAGCGTGACAGTGAAAGAGACAAACAGACAGACGTGGGCAAGAAAAAATGACCATGACTCTTCAAATTATTGACATTAGAAAGATTGTAAAGCAACTCACTGCAGAAATCACAGGGTCGTCTCCACTTGACTCACCACCTGCTAAATGAGACCTCAAATGAGATCAGACACATGTTTAGAGGAGACAGAGTGAGAGTGAGAGAGAGAGAGAGAGTGAGAGAGAGGGGGGAGTTAACCCAGAGCTAATGCAGCAGACAATTTAAACATATACTGATCTTACATCTCACCTGTAGCATCACACACATCTCAAAACCGTCTTAGTCGCTAAACACAAAAATGTTGTCCAGATTCTTGCGTCCCTCATGATGACATTTGATGAATCGTTAACATTAAAATTTGAAGGACTCATGTTGTGTCAGTGACCAAAAAACACCCAGATATCATACTGGCACACGCACACGTTTTATGATTGTGTGTGTGTTCTGATCATGATTGTGTATTTATGTGTTCTGATTGTTTAGTCTCATACATTGCTGATGTGTTCTTGTGTTTTTCGGAGTCTCTGCAGCTCTGGTGTGTCTGTGACAATACTGAATCCTCGTCCTTTACTCTCCTCAAAGTCTCGCTTATATTTCACCTGTAAAACATTTACAAAACATGTAATCAAAATCAACAAAAATCAAAACAAATATGAATCTGATATTGAAACGCAATCAAGCATCAGTCCATCCACAAAGACCAACTTCACACACACTTACCACTATAATCACAGTGTGTTACACACACCTCAACACTAGAATCAGTATGACACAAACACACACTGAGTGTCACACACAACACTAGAATCACAGTGTCACACACACCTCACCATTAGAATCACAGTGTGACACAAACACAMACTSAGTGTCACACACACCTCAACACTAGAATCACAGTGTAACACAAACACAAACTGAGTGTCACACACACAACACCATGTCAAAGTCTCCCAGCAGGACCAGACACACACTAACACAAAACTGAGAACTTCACCACCTCAGATCTGTCCAGTCAATGTGTCCCAGAAGGACCAGAGAGACTGAACACACACTAACAACAGCACTAAAAACTTTATGGTCTGTATGAAGAGCATGTTAACATGTAGTTTATAAGCCCTGAGATCATCAAAAATATTAAAGGGAGACAATTACAGGTTTAAATATTTTAGACATCTGGGTTCATCTCCATCATAAAACACTGTTCTGCTTTTAAACACACAAGCACATTTTTGCAAAATTAAAATTAAGTGAAAGATTGTCAGAGGAAACTGAAATGAGCGTCATGTGACAAATCTTTTGAAAGCATGAGGAGCACCTCAGAGGTTCCTCCTCCAATCACAAGGGTGCGCACACACACAAGCACACGCACACACACACCTACTCAGGTTAAGGTTCTGGATGTTCATGACTCAGTGAAATGCGGAGTGAATCTTTTGTGACGAGTGCAACTATCACGTAATGTGTGTGTTTTAAAATCTCACCTGACTCTGAATCTCACTCTGCTGTTTCAGACGAAGGTTCTCTGGTGTATCGGTCACAATGGTGAATGATGTTTTGGGATAGTGACTGCAATGGCAAAAACAGATAAATCAAACCATAACTGCCATGTGCTGGAAAATGTTTCATTACTGTAAGTGAATTAAGTTGAAAAAAATGCACCAATAAGTCTAAAGTTTATTTTACAGGATATAAACACACACACACATGCTGTTACAATACCACATTTTGACTTAATATAAAATAATATGTGACTGAACATAAAATTCAGCATAAAATAAAATTTAACGTGTAAAACACTAAAAACCTAAATCACTCAGAAACCAAACAATTTACAATAAGGTTCAATCAGTAAGTAATATATTTTACAGAATTAGCAGCATTTGTTAATGTTACCAATGTTTATTGATGCACAAATGAGAGTGAAGAAGCATCCCAAGTGTCCCACTGCACTAATGTAATGATCCAGTCTGTTACTGAACCAGCTCAGATGATCCAGTCTCTCACTGAACTGATTCAAAAGTTAGTGTGTCTGATGGCCTCATTTTGGACTAGGGTAAGACCCTTTTGAGTATGCTTGTCTCTTAGACGTGCACCCTGTAATTACAGCTTCTAAACACACCATTATATGAGCTGAGCATCTCTCTAGAGAAAACATGATGACTCTGGTATTCCTGATCTCTGTATGAAATCACAGCATGAGTTTCCTGAGTTACAGCTGCTCCATGAGGCCTAAGACATCACAGCGGTCTAAAGTACTCACATCATATTTACAAAAACATTTGTTTTCTTTAATGTATTAATTGTTTAGTTAACAGTGTGTGTGTGTGTTGGACAGGTTCTGTGAGAGCCGCGTCTTCTCTTGCATTCAGCACTAGAGTTACGCTCCTTTGCTGTGTCTCCAGTAGCAACTGCTGCTACTTTGTTTAAGTCGTGCAGCTCAAGCCACAGAAACAAAGAGCTGCTCTGTGGATGAGTGAAGTTCTGTTCTCAGCCAAAGTAACACAGCAGGGACCTGAAACACACAATCCTCAGAACACTAAACAGTGTAAGTGCTGGTGAAGTGAGAGGATGGTCAGAGTAAGGGTTAGTAAAGCCACATGAACACACCCACACAGCTGTTATTGGATAATGACATTTACTGGACCCTAAACCAACCCTCACTCCAACCTACATGCAACAGCTTTAGAGGCTATACTACTGTAGATCATTCGCTTGTTTGTCACATAAAAACAAGTGTGTAAAAGTGGTCGTTCTGAATTTACCATAGTGAAATAAAAAGGTTTCTCCTAGCAAGACCCTGTTACACACCTAAATATACTAAAATGAATTAAATTAATTGAAAAATGCACTATCCAAGTAAAAATAGCTGCTTTGTGCTCTGGCGCAGTTAGCGATCAGAATACATGCAAACCATGCTGAGCCCAATTGAACCATGCTCCTGCACACCTCTTAAAATGGGCCAGAGCACGGTAATAAGATAACACTGGTCAAACAAACCATCTAAATCACTGTCTAAATCATATGCATTCATCATATGTACATGCTTGAACTGTTTTTATCAAGTCACACTTGACGTGTTCTGTGTTTCTATGATTTAAACGTGACTCTTTAAGCCATGTTTTGTTTTTCTGTAATGATGGCTCATTCCTAGTACTTTATCTGGAGACAGAATGTGAAAGAAAAGCCCACAGCGCTTCAGCCTGCACATTAGACCTGAGTAGGTGAAGGAACAGATCTCAGTATAACAACACATTTGCTCTGTCACACAGAAACACTCACTGTATCACATCACCAGTTTGTATTATGTTCATTCTGAAGTATTGAAACGCACTGGGTTCTCCAGCACACGCCTGTATATTCTACAGCCTCTCAGACTGATGATTGTGAGGCGAGTGTGTTAAGACCCTGAGGGAAGGCATGTGGCCCACATTTGCTCTGACCCCTGATTCCCCGGCTGATTCAGGACTACTGCCCTCACGAGATTTTACAACAGTACACACTCCATCCGCTCTCACAGCTCACATATCACACACACTTCTGAAGGAATCCATTGCTTAAATCAAGATTGTGTTAAACATTTCATCGGCAGGCTGACTGCTGTTATATAATCCAGCACACATAATATTACTGCATTATACAACCATCAAACCTAAAGAGAAACACTGATGTGGATAATGAATTATTATCAAACACATCTGAAACTCACTCAGTAATGAAATGAAGCACAAAACAATCCAGAGGGGTGAAATCGGCTGTGGTGGACGAGTGTATTTCTGACAGATCAACTCTTCTTCAGGAATGAAAGCAGAAGGAGTGAGACAGCAGAGACACCGTGACCCTCTTCACTATTATTTACTTGTAGAACATTTGCACTTTCTAAAGCAAAAATCAAAAAGAATGAAATTCTAAACCGTACAGCTAAACTGTACAGAGCTAAACCGTACAGGCGCTGTAACCGTCAGCCTGCTGCTTCATGTGTGTCAGTCCTGTCAGCTGCTCCTCAAACTGTTTTATGTTGACCCAAACATTGACATTTCAACATAATCAACAGCACATAAAAAAGACCAAGTGTTCTTTATGAAAGCAGTCGCTTACACTGTGATATTCACAGCAGACAAACAGTCATGTGACCTAACAAACTCCTACAGCATCCTCTCCTACAAATTAACCATTACAACCACACACACATCAACAGAAACCCTGTTTAAAGCTTCACAACAGCATAACAGTGTCTGTGTGTTTACCACTGAAGAAGCTGGGGCCTGTACCATAAGATGACTGGTACCTTTTAGTTGGCTAGCCAGGTAAGTTTAGGATAAGTTTGTGCTTGTCCATGGTAACTTACGTGGCACAACTGACCACAACTGGTAAATTTGCTGTAGCTATGATTTTACTACAAATAAAACAAAAATACATCACACACATGCATTGTATTACATTACTATAGTATTTAATAAACTATTGTATGCTATAGTACATATGATGTATGTATTTGTTTAACTTGCACATTAATGCATTTAGCAATCATTTTTTAAACGGTTTGTTCTTGTTCTGGCAGCACAAAACAGTGCTTTACATTACTTTGAGTTGATCTAATATGAGCCACGTGTGAAGGAGACAACTCCACAAAAAAAAACAGATGTGATAAACATATCTTGACTTGTGAGGTGAAAAACTCATCAGACACTTACGCACTGCAGTAGGGTTTCTTGTCGTAGCCTTTATAGGTTTTCATGTTGAGGGTCATCTTGCAAACTTCACAGTGGAAACAGCCTTTGTGCCAGTTCTAAACAAAAATCATAAATTTCATTTGTATACACAGTATACTGTAGATGTTACAGGTCAAACATGATGCACACAGGCCCTAAAATACACTGCAAACCTTTTACACACAGGCTGAGCAGAATGCATACAAATATGACCCTTCATGTTTAACATTGTTGAGTGTTTTAATAACGTATCTGACAAACATGACCAGTTATTGCTCTGAATCATTCTCAGTGTTTATACAACAGCTAGTTGACATTTCCTGGTGATTTTAAGGAAAGTTTGGGGTAGGGGGGTTTCACTGTGTTGGGCCTTTTGTCTCTCTGGGGTTACATAATACACAATGTTTTGAATGACAGGAAACCCTTCAAAAGGTTATCTGGAGGTACCACGATGCACTGATGCTGTATGAATTTAAATCAACAGCATATACTGATATGCAACAATACTTTTTTGTACTGCAGTAACAAGTACCTACAATAACTCACACAGTTGTATTGGGAGCGGTATTAAACACCATTTGTTTTAATTTCAGTGTGCTTGCAGCTGTTTGTGAATATTACTTATATAAAAACACAAATGTTGTATTTTGTACACGCGTATGTATTTTATTAAAACTGCATCTATACGATTATGAATAAAATATAAACTTCATTATGCAAGATATAAAGGAGAATTACACGAAGTACGTAACAACATGAACGAGAAAAAAAGCAGAAATGTTCATTACACAGTAAAGTTTGTTATAGACATCACATTTCACGCACCGACTGTAACTACTAATACTGACTTTAAAGCAACTAGCCTATTATTCAGTAAATTATAACATCTACCAGATAAAGTTATGACAGTGTATGCGGTATATGGGTTAAGTATAATATTTGTCGTATGAATATTGTGTAAATAATTTAATCAAATACGCACCTTATCCAGACAGTTGATTTTTTCTGTCGGATAAACGATTTTCCCACAGCGTGCGCACGGAGGATTCATCCTTACCGCTGCAGTTTTGAGCCCCTCAAAATAAAACAGATAATTCTCAGTCGCAGTTCAATCTTCACAACTGTGTTGAGCGCTTCACTGATCAGATGCGTCTGTGTCCAAGTGTTTTCAAGTGCACACTGCAAAGTGTGTGTGCATATGAGGGGTGGTTGGGGGTGGGGGGTCTTGTTCGAAGCACATTTAGCACTAAATTATCTTTCATATGCACAAGAATGCGTCTCTAAACCTAGTGCACTAAAGCCTGACTGAGAACGAGCGCGATACCCCACAATGCTGCAGATGCATTGAATGCAGCTCGGTAGTGTTTGATATCATCCGCAGATTGTTGGTTTGTGTGTGTGTGTAACGCTCATTAAAAAAAGAAAAAAGGACCGTGCGCTGCTTATGTAAGAAACATCAAAGACTTTAAACATTGAGGAGCTTTAATGTTGAACAGCGACACCTGCTGCTCTCACACAACACGACATAAACTGCGTGTCCATTAATTAAAGTCCAAGGCCCGATGGTATGAAAACCATTTAGTAAGGGTGTCCTAAAGTTGGAAAGAACTGGTTTATATAACCATTTTGCGACAACAGAGAAGCGGTTGCAGAGAACGGCGTTCCTAACCCACATACAGCAACACAAACGGTCTTTAGAAACACATTGTACTGTATGTTTATTGATGTGTGAAATTATCACAGCTACTACGATAAATGTTTACACCGCTAATGGTAACATATAAACGAATCACTAATGATCCCGACTGCAAAGTGACAGCGCGTCGTTTTTATTCTGTTAAACTGAAGTTTGCACCTTAAAATAGTGCACTTACTGCCACCTATTATTAGCATAGATTATTGCCACCGTGACAACGAAAAGAAATAAACAACCATATAAAAGATTTAGAAAAAAGCAGTGTCACATTTCAGCTAAACTGTTTTTTAAGGTGAAACTGTTAAGGCCTGTGTAGCAACGCATTACAGAACTTAAGGGACCATTTAAGCAGATAATGGGAAATATTTGAATGACAACCTTAAGGCTCTTTAACTGGACCCTTAGGTTTTTCTTACAACCCACGTTTCGTTATAGATACCCTTAACCTTAACGTGAGGGTTTTCATGCAACCGGGTCCAGGCACTTATGTAGCACGACGTCACATGCGAGCTGTTAACCGTAAACTTTAATAATAATAAAAAAAATTTTTTATAAAGATAAAATCTGTATCTCATATTCCGCCCGTCAAGTTCGGCCACTATACAGCTATTGCTGTATAAAGGTCATTGCTTTGAACAGCAAACAACGATTAAAATAACGTGATCTTAACGGAGATGTTTAATGTCTAAGTCAAATTATAGTTAAAGCGATTCATATAAACATTAACACAGAATTAAAAGGAAAAAGTCGTGCTTGTCTGGATTGTCCTTTATAAATAACGCGAGTCATCAGCGTACGAGTCTGTAACCCGAAGGAGGGTTTCAACACAATTGTTACAGTCAGTTATTCGGTTCTGTTCGCTCTCCTTTAATTGTTACATAACAGACACGAGTTGAGAACTCAAACAGGTAACAAAACTAACCCACCATAATCTCTCTCAAGATAGCAATCTTGATGTTTGCCATGACCAAAATCGACATTTAACTAATACGGATGGCAAGATATTTAAATAAAACTGATATGGTTTCTCTTTGACTTGGTTAACACTCGTCATACTTTGTATAAGTTTAGCGTTATACTTTGTACTGTAACACTTTTTTTTAAAGTTTTGAAAAATGTTTTGTCCGTTCAATGAAGCAGATTATTGGCAGATTATAAAGATCGGTTTACTGCAGTGGACATCTGAGGGTGAAATATTTGAAAAATGTTAAGACTGAGATGATGTTCTGAATACAAATACCACAAACTGATTTTATTCACACTTCTACTTTACATATAACGTACACTGAACATACATTTCTATAGGAATTTTTTCATAAGAGTCCAAAAACTGACTCTTTCAATTGTATCAAGTAAAAATGTACTTTGTGTGGTTCCATATAGATATAGACATAAACATGCTTCATCTAACATCTCATACTACAGCAGGAATGAAGTACTGCAGAGAAACATCTTCATGCAAAAAAATCAGGTGAAGAATCCTTGTGTGAACGATATCTAGTCAAAGGAAAACAAAAACCTTAAATGGGTATGAAATCTTACATACACACATACAGTGCATTTAGTAAGTATTCAGACCCTCTTTTTATAATTATGTTGTTGCAGCCTGACAGCACAATTGTTTAAATTTCATTTTTTCCTCGTTAAATCTACACTCAGTACCTCATAATGACAAAGTAAAAAAATTAGAAACATCTGTACATTTAAAATAAAAAAATAAAATCATTTGCGTAAGTATCCAGACCCTTTACTCAGAATAGTAGTTGATGTACCTTTGACAGCAATAATAGCCTCAAGTCTTTTTGGGTATGACACAACAAGCATTGCACAGCTGCGTTGATACATTTTTGACATTCTTCCTTGCAAATCTCAAGCTCGGTCAGGTTGGATGGGGACTGTCTGGGAACAGCCATTTTCAGGTCTCTTTAGAGATATTTGAAAGGTTTTAAGTCAGGGCTCTGGCTGGGCCACTCTAGGACATTCACGAGGAAGGTGGACCTCATCCCAGTTGGAGGTCCTAAGCACAGTTTAACAGGTATTCAATATGGATATATTGGCTCTTGGGAACCTTCAGTTTGGCAGCTTTTTTTCCAAACCTTTGCCTTGCAACAATTCTGTCTTTAAGCCCTACAGACAGTTTTTTTGACCTTATGGCTAGTTTTCTCTCTCTTATATGCATTGTCAGCTGGGAGGCCTTTTACGGAGAGGTGTGTCCTTTCCAAATAATGCCCAATCAATTTAATTTATCATAGGTGGAGGCGTATCTCAGCAGCCATCAAGAGAAATGGGAGGCACCTGAGCAAAATTTTAAGTGTTGTTGCAATGGGTCTGAATACTTACGACAATTTCTTTTTAATAAACGTACAGACATTCTATTTTTTTCAAATTCATATGTACTGTGGTATTTTATATATATATATAAAATACCACAGTACATGGAAACTCCTTCAATAATATTTAAGTACTGTTTATATACTTTTTAATCTAGATACAATAAGTTCTTACTGCACAGGGTTTTGGTGGGGTTGACCTGCTGTCCCGTGAGGAACTGCTGTAGTTTTCTGATGTCCACACGAGCTTCAGCCATGAGATCAGGGTCTCTGCTCTGACTAGCTGCCCGAGAACCATCATGACCTGAAACAAGAAGGACTTGAGCGATCTTCAAACACAACCCATCAAAACAATAAAAACTCTTAATCAGAAGTGTTTATGCATGATGATAAACACATTAAATTTATGCATTTGGCAGATGCTTTTATCCCAAGCGATTTTCACTCAAACTATACATTTTATCAGTATGTGTGTTCCATGGGAATCAAGCAACCTTTGCGCTGCTAATGCAGTTGAGCTACAGAAACACATGCAAGTAAACACATAGGAATACATGCACCATAGTAAAAACACCAAAGAAAGAAAGTGTGTTGTGTTCATCTTCTAACCCCAAGGAGGATTGCCCAGTTCTTTAAAGTGTGTTGTGACAGAAACCAGATCTGTCTCAATCTTCAAGTTCATCTCACCGTTCAGATTGGCCTCCATGACCTAAAACAGACAAACACACACTCGGCACATTCAACAAAACACTGATGCTGCCCAACACATACACCTGAGGATCAGTGTCAAGTACCACTGTAATAAAAAATGCTTTCATTTTAACCATCATTCCTACTGAGCTAATGATGACCAGGCCTGAGTTCTCTTCATAAATCCACTCACAGCTTCCCCAAGTTTTGTATGTGCCATTTCCCTGACAGTAACGTACCAGGTAGTTGGAGAGATTCTTCATGCGTTCCACCACACTTTTCATGGTCTTTAGAGGTGGCAAATATATGCTAACCTAAACAAACCAGGTGCCATTATTTAATCATTTTATTATCAGCTTTATTAATAAGCAGCTTCAAACTGAAATGGTCTTTCAGTCTCGACACACAACTTACATCAAAGTCAGGCATCTGCGGCTCTCTAAAGTCATGCCACATTCGTCTGGGAATGACATCCACTGGAATATCATGAGTGACAACACGACTGACGATAGACAGAGATGGCTGTAACCCACACAAACAGTGTGTGAGATTTTCAACAGGAGAACAAGTTTTGCCTTTCAGCTGTCATGTTTTTGACAACATTTCTTACAAATACAGTAACACACAAAAACTGTTTTCAAGAACTTCTAAAACCGAAGGTTTGATGTTTTCCTCTTACCAGCTCAGCCCCTAGTGTCAGACATGGACAAGTCTTCTTAGTAAGTTTAATTTTTATAGATTTCGCATTCTGGGTAGTTTTTAAGGCTCTTGAAAGATTCTCGGGCATCACCTCCAGAAAGATCTCATTGGCATCTGGTGACACCCCCTCCAACTGATATTCATCAAAGAAATTCACCTGAAAAACAGATGGACTGAAAGAGTCTTTCATTGTCCAAATCACAAGGATAATTATCTATACATCCATCCATACACACACACACACTCTTATATCAGCACACAATGTAAGAAAAATGTAAAAATAAATAGCTTATTTCACAGTTTGCTGGGACATTGTTTATACCTGTAATAATTCACACCACATACTCACTCCTCCGGAAGAGACTTTACCCGACAGGACGAAATACAGGTGATCACAGGTGAGTCGAAGCACACAAGATTTCGTCAGTTTGGACACAGTGTTTACTACACCTGTCACAAGAGAAATCACTCATCCAAACTCATTCACTATACAAATACTTTAGATTAAATGAACCAAAGTCTGTCTATCACTACAAACAAACAAACCGCTGATGACACAAAATCCATTGCAATATTCCTGTATTATATTCATTATAACAACTCTAATAATACACATTTGATATTTTTGTAACCCACGTGTGAAGTGATTCAAACATCCCACATCGATGATTTTGGCTCGAAACTTCATCTTGCTGTACTGTGATTTTTCTTTTGACAGGTTTGTTCTTTATGTCTGTTTTTGTGTGTGTTTCTTCCCGCCGGTGGTACGCACGGAAACTCTACCGGCGGGAAACAAACGCCTGGCATTGACGAGTCCGTCACACTCATCACACGGTGGCGCTCTACACAACATTTACTCATAATAATTCCGTTTATTGTAATATCTGATGTAGCATTCACATTCATAAGCGTGTTTAAAATGTTATAATGTCTTCAGTCCTTTGTTGACATGCGCACAGTGTATTCGATTATTTGTCATTTTTTCATTTTTATTTACATTGTCACTGGTCCCTGTTTGAATCTCACTCGGGTAAACAAAGATGATGACGGACTTATACTAGTTAATTTTGGCTAATGACAATATGAAAATACATGATATATATTTACAGTCAGAGTGTTGACTGTACTCTCACTACGGTATTTTATTCCCGCTGTCAATCTCGAGTGTTTCCGCTCTGTGTTAACTGTGATATATAACACAACATAGAGACAGAGTGAAGTGATCTTATTTCGAAGGAGGAGGACAGTAAAAGAGAGAGAGAGAGAGAGAAAATAAGAGGACATTGAGCTCAGCATCGCTTCTTCTTCTACAGCTGATGAAGTGATGATGATGATGATGATGATGATGGTGATCATGATGATGATGAAATTCGGAATCAGAGAATCAGCTGACATTATTCAGTCGGATTTACAGGATCAATGTGTTTGATTGGACATGAATGATAAATCTGAGATTTTAGCTAAATGAATCTGCTTTCTTCATCATGGATTTGAATTTCCTCACACTCATGAAATTTTCTCTGCTCGGAGTCTTCGGTGAGTTTATATTGTATCTATTTAATACTAAATACTGCCCTAGTTTTTGATTTATTAATATTAGATGAATTGTCCCAAAGCTTTTCTGTTTCCGACGAGTAAAGTTGTTATTTAAATTTAGTAAATGGGTAAAGTTAGTGATATACTTCAGATATCTCGCTGAACAAACAATATTCGTGTTTCTGTAAATACTCAAACCCTAACTCATGTGACAAATAACGTTCACTGTCAAACAGTGCTTTTATACAAGCAATGAATGAAAATCATTTGATTAAAATTCAAGTGCATAGCGTAAACTAGTGCAGTATAGGATCCTTTCAAACCAGCACATCAAATGTGATTTAGACAACAGAATCTCAAGCGTTTATTTGCTATTTCATAGCTTATTTATTCATTACCCTAATAAACACTTGTTTTTGTACATGTATTTTGTAGTTTATTATGTGATATACAGTGTAGTAGCAGTATACAATATAAGCATAACATAAGCAGTGCTGAGACAATGGAAATAGTTCTGGCATATGATACCAAACATTTTAGATCACTGACAGCACAAAACTTACCACATGTTCCAAACAAGGTATTTTAATGTAAAAATGTAAAAATATATGGTGTACAGGGATCTCTATTGACGTCATGTTTTTTATAATGAGATAATCACATTTGTTGTCCTCTTCCCATAAAACCTAACGCTCACACAAAATGTTTGTTTTTTTTAATAAAAACAAAAAAACAACAACACCATTTAGTATGTTTTAAGCTACATATACCAGTATACACATACACTTACACTTACTTTTTTTGTTTTACACAAAACGTATTACTGCAGTAAAACTATAGTAGAAAATTATAGTACAAATAAACGCAAAAGAAAATGATACAAAATAATTATTCAAAATGATTTCTCAGTCAGCAAATTAAAGACAACTATTCTCTTTCTCTCTTTTCTTTTCTTCTCTTCTCTCTTTTTTCTTCTGTTTTCTTCTCTTGTCCTCTCTCCTCACCTCTCCTCTTCTCTTCTTCTCTCTTCCTCTCTTCTCTTGTCCTCTCTTCTCTCCTCATTTCTCCTCTTCTCTTCTCCTCTCTTCTCTTCCTCTCTTCTTTTGTCCTCTCTTCTCTCCTCTTCTCTTCTCCTCTCTTCTCTTCTTTTCTCTTATATTGTTTTTCTTCTCTTGTCCTCTCTCCTCACCTCTTCTCTTTTCTTCTCTTGTCCTCTCTTCTCTCCTCACTTCTCCTCTCATCTCCTCTTCTCTTATCTCCTCTTCTCCTCTCTTCTCTTTTGTTCTCTTCTCTCTTCTCTTTTGTTCTCTTCTCCTCTCTTCTCTTGTCCTCTCTTGTCCTCTCTTCTCTCCTCATTTCTCCTCTTCTCGTATCCCCTCTTCTCTTTTCTTTTCTTATCTTGTTTTTCTTCTCTTTTCTTCTCTTGTCCTCTCTCCTCACCTCTCCTCTTCTCCTCTTTTCTCTTTTCTTCTCTTGTCCTCTCTTCTCTCCTCACTTCTCCTCTTCTCTCATCTTCTCCTCTCTTCTCTTCTCCTCTCTTCTCTTTTCTTCTCTTTTCCTTTCTTCTATTTTCTTCTCTTGTCTTCTCTCCTCTCCTCTCTTCTCTTGTCCTCTCTTCTATCTTCTCTTGTCTTCTCTTCTCTCCGCTCTTCTCTCTGAATTCTCCATCTGTTCAGAGTTTGGGAGCAGATGATGAATCAAGTGTCAGAAACGTCTATTCATAGATCAAAGATGTTGCTGAAGGCCATTGAAACTTCTGCTGAGATTATAATTGTAATGCTGAGTGACATTATTGCTGCTGTTTTCATGTGTTGATGAATTGGATGTGACTGGCAGAAACTTGTGGTTCTTCTGTTGCCATCTGGATCTTTCAGGGATTTCTCTGGATTTAAACAAGGAAGTGTTTTGATGAGTGATGGGTCATTCAGTCAGTGTGTGAGGTGTAATTATCAGTTTTTCTTCATGCTGTTGTGCTCATATGAGGAGCTGATTTCACACAAACCGCTTTTTTTCAGTAAAGTTGTCATCTCTGTTATTTCTAAGCTTTGACCTTTTGACAGCACTGTGCACTTGTAGCTTATTTTCCTTATTAGGGCTAATTCATAAAGTGATGGTACTAGAAACGTCTCAAGACGTTTGAAAAAGATTCAGAAAGTTTAAATAGTTAATTTCATGAGATTGTTGTTTGTATTTGTGTTTTTGTTTAATTATGCTTTGTCTAGTAAATAAGTTGTTTGCGATTGTACATGCAAATACATTTTTTAATTGGATTTTAATAAAAATTTTAATTTAAATTTTTTAAATGGGTCACAGTAGATGAATGTACATGTAAGTTAGCGACTGCTGCTCTGCATATCGCTCTTATTTTCAACAAGTTTTCTGAATTAATCATTTGAATCTGATCTAAGATCAGATTTGAGCGACTGATCTCTGATCATTTCATTTCATTAGCAGAAAACGCTTGTGTGAATGAGCAGTAGTTCCCATTGACACACACCAGAAATGTTTTACTGGCACCTGAAGTGTGTGGATGAGAAAGTTGAACTTGAGTACTTGAATGTACTGTTGCTTGGATAAAAGCATCTGGCACATGCATAAATGTAAATGTATTTAAATGATCATTACATTGTCATGGAACAATGACACACACACACAACATATAATTACACAGCACAGTGGACTCTACTGCTCTTGTATTGCTCTGTTGTAACATTTTATTTGCTCGCTCTCTCCTTTCTGGTGGACTGGTTGCTATGAAAAAGTTTGAGAAATATGAAATTATGGGTGTGTCAGTTCACTTGCAAAGGGCATTTTTACGTACATGCTGATGTTGTGAGAGGTAACAGTATCATTAGTGAGGTGGGAGAGAAGGAGGATATGAAACTTCATTACTGATGTTCTGAGTCAGTACAAACTGAATACAAGTGAAAATTACATATTTGTCAGGTATGGTAAACCCATACTTGAAACGTGACCTCTGTGAGGACGGTGAGGACTTATAATCTTACAAGTCTGAATCTCTAACCATTTAGCCACAACTGCCTTAAAGAGATGAAAACCCCACTAAGTGCCCAAGGGGGTGCTAGACAAAAGATTTGAACCCAGGTCTTCCATGCTTAGCCATGAGAAACAGACCATCACACCACAAGAGATAGATGAGAAAAAAACAGCAGGTGAATATGAACAATTTATAATCCCGTGATGAATATGAAATAATTCAGACAGAAAACATTCTGACATTTTTTATATACACTTGTATTTATTAGCTGACTCAAGACAACCCCCTATTGGCCAGAGTAACAATATTACACAATTATTATCTTTCAACTGCTGTCTTCTTACATACTAAACAACCTTTGACCCTTTTCTCACTTAAATAGACAAAAAACAAACATGTTCAAAAGTATGATTCATGAACCCATGAATGTGTGATTGTATGGTTAATGCAGAAAACAAAACTTTGAATCATCTTTAAGCAGGAAAAGGTGAAAATTTCTTAATGGAATTGTTCATCCATAATCATTTACTTTCATTTCATTATTTACTTACCCTAATTGTTTGAAGGTGAACAGAACAAATGTTCTTGTTGAAATGAAACCTCAGTTGGGTGTTTGTGTTGCTGAATGTTATAAAATGAGTTTATTCACTCTCATGTTTTGTTCCAGCTTTACACTAAGATTTCACGCAGCGTGTGTCTTGCCTGATTTCTATCCGTTTCCCTCCAAAGAAACATGTTGGATTCATAAGATAAACTCATTCTATTCTGAATCTTCCATCTGCTAAACTTCCTCCGATGTTCTGACAGACTAGCAGAAATATCCATCATGCCTTAGGCTACTTCATACTGGTTAGTACTGGTTTGATGCTGGTCTGCGTGTGGTCAGTAGATGGTCTGTGTGTGGTCAGTAGATGGTCTGCTTGTGGTCAGTGGATGATCTGCGTGTGGTCATTAGATGGTCTGCATGGGGTCAGTGGATGGTCTGCGTGTGGTCAGTAGATGGTCTGCCTGGGGTCAGTGGATGGTCTGCGTGTGGTCAGTAGATGGTCTGCATGGGGTCAGTGGATGGTCTGCGTGTGGTCATTAGATGGTCTGCGTGGGGTCAGTGGATGGTCTGCGTGTGGTCAGTGGATGGTCTGTGTGTGGTCATTAGATGGTCTGCGTGGGGTCAGTGGATGGTCTGCGTGTGGTCATTAGATGGTCTGTGTGGGGTCAGTGGATGGTCTGCGTGTGGTCAGTAGATGGTCTGCTTGGGGTCAGTGGATGGTCTGCATGGGGTCAGTGGATGGTCTGCGTGGGGTCAGTGGATGGTGTGCTTGTGGTCAGTGAATGGTCTGCGTGTGGTCAGTGGATAGTCTGCGGGGGGTCAGCAGATGGTCTGTGGGGGGTCAGTGAATGGTCTGTGTGTAGTAAACTATATGGGCATCTGTGGGTGAGAACAGTACAGTACAGTCTGAAAATCATTTAGTCCACACAAATCATAAAATAAATCAGCTTTCTCTTCTGGCCAATAATAGTGTATCACATTTACAGTTAGATGCTACATTATACAGACATGTTGGACAGACAAACTAAAACACATAGATGGGTTGCTGTGGGGCAGTGGTTAAAGTTTAGGTTGATAACCTGATTGCTGGTTTGAGCAATCTCTTATCACCAAAGACTCAGACGTTTAATTTACTTTGGATAAAAGTGTCTGCTGAATGAACCAAATATAACATCAGAATATTAGTAGTATATTGTATGTTTTATAAGCATTATAAGAAATATAAGCTGTACTTCACTTAGATTTACAGATTTTTGTGATTGTCAGCTGCTGTAAACTGACAAATGATTGTAATGATTTGTGTCTGAAAAATAAAATAATGATTAAATGTGCTTGCTAGATACAAAGAATTGGTGGTAATTGAACATTTCATTGTTTTTGTCAGCAGTCAGTATGCCGGTGATGAGGGCTTTATCAGGTGAGCAATTCATATGAATTACAATAAACATGCAAATGTCTCACACTGTTTTGAACATTCTCACTATGTGAATGACATCATGTATAGCATCATGACATCATACATACTGATGCGGTGATGTTGTGATTGTTCAACCACAGACAGTGTTGAGTTGTCATTCACTCAGCATCCTCAACCAATCCACTGCAATCACTCCCTTCTACTGCTGGAGATGGAGACATGTGGAGGGCGTTTCAAGTCACATATGGATCAGGTTTCTCCGCGGGACAGATGCAACCTCACACACTTTATAGGGTAACTCAACAACAAACATAGTCACACACTTCATAGGGTAAATCACCAACAAACACAAAACACGTTTTTTTTTGAGGATCAGAACATGGACCCCAATTACTGAGATTTCTCCAGACCTGCCAGAAGGCAACAGTGTTCCCAGAAACATCATACATGCAGTAAAACAGACACAAAGCATTGTCATAAGCACTGACGTGCTCATTTGCATACTAAGCATATAACCTCTGAACGTTCATGTGTGTGAAATGTATTTAATCATTTATTAAAGCCGCTAGCACATTAATCTGTGAGCTCATTAAATTCTGTCACACAGGTCAAATTCCTGAACCACCATAAAATTCAACATCTATTTATTTCAATGAAAAAATGAGACAGTAATAGTCATTAGATTTATGTCAAAGAACAGTTTGATTAATCATTCAGGTCACAGAAAGCATCTGGCCGACACTTATCCAAAGCAACTTAAAGTACATTCAAGTTATATATTTAATCAGTACATGTGCTACTTGGGAATCGAACCCACAACCTTTTGTACTGCCAACACAATGCTCTACCACTTGAGCTACAGTCAGTAATAAGTGTTTCTTAAAGCTGATGTGATCATTCATTAATGAAAGCAGTTATCTGTGATGTTTCACCTCTAATGGGTTTTATAGCTGTACATCACTCTTTCTGGAGATCACACTCATGGTGTTCAAAAACACAATGATGTGTTCAGTCGTAGGTGTGTTGAGTCCTAACCCTAACACACACACACACAGAGAGAGAGACAGAGATTTTCATCAAGACATGTCCAGTTCATACAGCATTTTACTCTAATGTCAAAATGAAGACAACATTAGGAAATATTTTACTTTTTTTCAATTAAACACATTATCATAGATTTATGTAATTTGTAAAGTACAGTTATAAATATATCATGTCAATAATAATTGTTATTTGCACGCACAACCAACACCCTTCACCCCCCCATAAGTTTCTTTATGTAAAAATAATTTTGTTATTCTTTGATTTTGGGGTAAAACATTACCTTAAAAAATGTATCCATTATACTTACTGTAACAGTCCACCACATTTGTATTTATTAATTAGCAAGTGCTTTTATGAAGCGAAATAATAGTGTCTATACAACTTCTGTATCTTCATAATGTGGAAATCTTCATAAGGTAAAGATAATACAGAATGAAAAATTTCCTCCACTGAGACTGTGGGAGGAGTGTCTGCAGATTCTTCTAAGAAATGAACACATATAAAATAATGACACTGAAAACATTAATATCACAAATTCATGGGCTGAAATATGAGTCGTTTCTAAAGGAAATGACTGATCCGCTGATTGCTAGTGCTCATAAAGTATGTCTGATTTAAATCAGTTATCTTGTTTCTTTCAGCGAGTACCACATCTTCTCCTACTGCACTGAGTTCAACTCCGAGCGGATTGGTTGTTTCTGGCCCAATCCAGTGGTGGAACATTTCATCATCACCATCCACAAACACTTCTTCTCCAACTGCACGCTGGAGCATGTGATTCACCTGGACCCATCGGATGACACACTGGCTCTGCTAATTCTCATACCTGTGATCCTCACGCTAGCCATGGTGGCACTCGTCGTTTGGTGCAGCAAAGGGAAGTGACATTCTGGCCTAGTGCTGATGGACCGCGAGAGGTTTGGAGGAGAGCAGATAAGAACCTCATGAACTGTGAATCTGTGGAAGCGTCTGCTGTTGTGTTCAAACTGTCCAGAGGATCTCATCATGAATCATCTACTGCATTAAAAGATTTTATGGAACAAGCTCTTCTGATGATCAGGGAGCATTAAAACTGCCCTGTGTGCACCTACTCTACAGATTCCATTCTCAGATTAACCAAATGCATCAGAAGATTAGAACACATTTTATTGAGACTCAGCAGCTAAATGAACTACATTGTTTGATTAAGATAACAGAAGAAAAACTGTCAGTGTCTTTGAGCTGATTCACTTGTGTGTTGTACAGCTATTATTTATTGTGTTAATTAAATAACTTAGAATTAGAGCATGTCTCTGTCAGTGTGTGTATCTGTTGCACACACACACACTGTTGATATTTGTTGTGTTTATACACGAATCACTTCACAGACACAGCTGTGTCACCAAAGAAAATTATGTTTATAAGGCTGGTGTGATTTTAATATGTATTTTCTGTTGATCATGTAAAACATTTACTGACAGTAGCATCACTCAAAGGACAATGAAACCTAATTAGGTTTTTTAGTATGTGTCAGAAGGACACTATTCTATCCTATAAGGCCATAGGAGCTGCCAAATTCAAAAAGTGAATACATTAAAAAAAAAGAGTGGCTCATTTCGATGTCAGTGATATAAGGTACCAAGAAATGTATTCCTTGTGGTTAAATTGTACTTGTTTAACCTGTGTAAATTATTACAGGTAAATAAACATACGGGTCATATGACATGGTGAATGTAGTATGTCCAGAATGTATCTATACTGCACCCACACATACTTTGTAGAATGTACTGGTACTGTTCTACATAACAGTTGATAAGTAGATACTTAATCCAATTCAGTACGTACTGTCATAGTATGTGATTTCAGACACAGCAACTGTTTGGAAAATACAACCACAATGAGACATTATACATGATACAGATAAGGACACCAGAAAAGAGTAAAAAATCAAAACACTGAACTGAGAAAAATAGTTCAATTTCTAAAGTCATTTATACAAGGCCTTGTCGAGGGTGTTGGGCCCACAAAGAATGGGGACACCGTCCTGGAACATGATGGCAAATGGGCCGAGGGGAAATCACCCCCAGAACTGATTGGATGGGGGCCCAGAAACGTGACTAGCCCAGGGGTCCAGATAGACCTTAAATCACCCCTAAATATCAGATAACTGTTCTGATACAATTTATACAAGAAACAGCATGTGATGATTTTTGATAATGATTTTTAGTCACACTGCAGAGCCAATGAAAGTGTTTTTTTTAGAAAGCAAGAATTATTTATATGAAAAGGTAAAGCCTATATTTTGTGTGAGTTTAAGACTCAAGCAGACGACAACAGCAGCTCTCCAGCGTCCAGCAGAACATTCTCCACCGCCGCTGTGTGAAGCAGAACCCTAACCCTAACCCAGTGCAGGAAGGAAATAAAAGCTTTTCCCATTGCAGGGCATGAATCACAGGAAATGGCTGCTCATGATTTTCACCAAAAGAGCTACAGGAACCTCTGCACCATTTTCCCAAACATTCTTAAAAGGGGAATTTTCTGAAGACTAAAGAAAAGAGATTGTCCGCACACATCCATCTCTTTGTGTCTGCAGGGCTTTAACAACTAAGTGCAAGTTCATGCAGAAGCACAACTGAGCTAATTATATCTGGACAGACCATTTTCTTACTAATTTCTTACAACAGACCTTAGATCAGATTTTGTCATCATGTACAGTTCTGAAATGACACAAGGGTTAAAGAATGATGACAGAATTTACATTTTCATTTAGGGCCAACAAGCCTAGTAAAAAAAAGCTACAAGTAGGAGTAGATGCTAGGGACAGGATGAACAAAGAAAAAAAAGGAAAGGTTTTTTATTAACAACATCAAGCACGGTTAAGCATCGGAAAGATAAGGATTTTCTTTTAATAGTCACTGGACACACTGTACACACCAAATACAGTACAATATCTGTTTAACACTATTACAGCATCTTTATGTTCCCATTATATAAACACATATATGAACATATATGAACACACACACACACCCGAAGCAGCGAACACATGCTTGTGATCACTGCAGTGACCAGTTTTTAATGATTTATTTTTAATATTATTTTATCATTATTTAATTTCATATAAACTTTTCCGCACTGTGTTTTGTGAAAGATCTTATGTTTTCGAGATAACACTGAGAAAAGAGCTACAGATATAAAATGCAACATCTGCTCTATATGAATGTGATATTTGATCGTCTCAGCTGCAGTATTGTGAGTGATGAACACAATTAGGCCAGTTTATGTTTATTATATTGCTGAATAATGCTCTCTCTCTCTCTCTCTCTCTCTCTCTCTCGGCAGCGTGGGATGCGTGAGCGTTTCACGGGTAAGTCAAGCGCTTGGTTTTCTTTACAGTTTAACTCGTTTGGGGCTTTTGTGTTGTGTTTTTTGTGATCTTGAAAGAGCAGAGGTTGGTTGGTTGGTTGGTCAGTTGGTTAAGGGCGGAGTGTGGGTAAGTCTTGTTTTTGTTAGTGTTATTTCACCGCTGGTTTTGCTCTCAACAAAAGTTACTGATTCCGCTAACGCACATGATTTCATTTGGACGGCAGGTTTTAGTTTTAAGAAACGCCGTCTGTGGATATTTCACGTTAAGAATGAAGTCTTACATGATTTTTGCGAGTACTGGCAGTTTGAAATGTTTTGTGTGTGGAGATATTAGACATAAAGCATGCTTGTCCACACAAAACAGGTTGAAAGGATGGAAAAAAGAAACGAAACTGATGTTGAACAGATGAAGTAAAAGAGTTCTTTCCTGATGTTAACAAGTTCTTTATTTCAGCGGTGAAAATTCAGAAGTCACTAGGCTTTAATGAACTCCATCTTTTTTTAAAAAGTGGCAGTGAGTCTTCCGATGCCAGTCTCGGTTTCTCAGTTGTAGTTATGAAGCGGACAATACTTGGCACGGTTACCTTGAACCACTTTTGAAATGTTTATTTGTATTTGTGTGTACATTTCAACTTCAGCAGTAAAAAAGTTATTTTAAACGTTTATTGTGTTCTGTTTTATAAAAATTATTGCGTGGTGACTTTAATTGTACCAGGTCAAGTCTTGTTGAATGCCACCTGCCCTCTCATAAGACTCATAAGAAACTCTAGAAAATATAAATGGAGTCATTTTCGTGACGGTGTGATTTCTTTGGCAAGACTAGAATAACTTTGTTTTTGCACATCACTGTAATATTGTAAGATGTTTAACTGACTTTTTCTGATCACAGCAGTTTTCTGTGTTTGTAAATTCCAATAAACAGAGGAATCAATAGTAAAATATATATTGTTAAGTGACAAGTATTTATAAATATGTTTAAACTTTTGGGATGAGTTCAGAACCACAAAAGGATCTTTTAAGTCTTTTCAACAGTGGTGGGATTTTGAGAAGGCACAAATAAAACAGTTCTGTTTGCAGTATACTCAAAACGGCACTAAAGGGACAATTCTGAATCTGCACACCTTGGAGGCTGATTTTTTACTATAGGTGTGAAAATCCAGGGGGCTTTGGTCAAGTCTCGGTTCCAGAACATAGACCAAATGCTCCATCTGGAAATAAATTGCACTGGGTCCCACAGATTGTGTTATTCTAGTCAAAGGAAGAGGGTGGACATGGTTTAATACAGTAAAATAGCAACTTTGCAGTTTGTACAAACACTACTAGTTGGTTCAGTTGATTTGAAATGGTATGTTGTTGCATATGTGATTTAACATCATCTTGAGAGTCTGGCTCTGGACAAGACTCTTTCTCGTATGCATCCAATAAAACTGAATACTTCTGGCATGGCAGTGTTTTACAGGAACATTTTAAGGTTTGGAGTCTATTTGTTTTTAAAAAGCAGAGGGTTTACTGTCACTTTGTTGGCTGTTGGAAGAGTCTTTTGGAGTACATCTGGATTTGTGGATCTGGATTTTGACTTAACAAGATACTAATTGATAGTAAAGTCACTACCTTGGGGCAATTATTGAAGATATCAGGACTTGATTTCAGGAATAAAGAGGCAACAATCGAATCAAATCAACTCATTTAAGTGCACAGCTACTAGAGAAATGGTCGAGAGCTCTTAACACAGAAGAAAAGACTGCTGACTGAGTGGTGATGGTCTCTATAATCTAAAACCTGAAGGTTTCAGCTGTTGAATCCTTGTATGTACACTTCATGAAATATTACACAAACATTTTTTGTATAAGGGTTGTGTCATTAATTTTAACAAAACTGAATGTGGGCATTAAACCCGAGTAGAGAGCACTATATAAACCACTATTGACTAAAAAAAACAGGTGATTTGCAGTGGACAATCTTTCATGGCACTGTCATTGTTAATGCTTTTATCTCAGTCTTAAATCCTGATATTGGTGCTGAATGTCCTTTCTGCACTGAGAGAGAAAACACCTTTCAAGATTTAGTTGCTGAATTTTGTTTTAGGTCAAGCAAAACTAGCTATCTATATAAGCAGGAAAAAGAAAGTCGAAATAAATGTGGATCAGAATGTAGTTACACTATTTTCAAATTTTATTTGGCTGATCTTGTTACTTTTAAGAGCATTGATGCTTTGTGTTTTGTTTTTGAAGGTGTTCCTGCTTTCTCTCTCGGTTCTTTGAGCTCTCTCGCTCTCTCTCTCAGCATCAGTTTCTTGCATCATTTACATTTATTCATTTGGCAGACGCTAGCGACTTACAGTGAATTCAAGGTATACATTGTCTTTTTATCAGTACTTGTATTCCCTGGGATTGAACCCACAACCTTAGCGCTGCTAACGCAATGCTCTACCAGTTAAGCTACAGGAACACCATCAGCAGGGACACATGCTAAGGGGAACAAACACTGCAGGACAACAAGAACATGCACGAAACACAAACACCATCTCACTGTGTTGTGACCTCTGACGTCTATTCTCTTCACATATGAACGTAGGAACCTGACAGCAAACCAGAGATGGTTTATAACAATAGTGTAATGTTTCTGTCTGTTGTATTTCCATCATTCTCAACTCTCCACCTCGCTTCAGCATTTTCCGCATTCAGCTCCAGGGAATGTGGGCAGAAAAAAATAATTTTACCATCTTGAAAGATTCTTATGAAAAATATTTCCTGAAAAAAATCTGATGAAGTTTCTCAAACAGGCAGAAAAGAGTCAGACAGATAATGCTGTGATGTTTTCTTCATTTTCAAGCAATATTTCATCTGAATACAAACAAAGTTTTAACATGATTCTGACTTTCACTGAATTAAACATTAGTGCTACTGCGACAACCAGTCACATGATCAAACAAGCAAAAACATTCCATAGGCTGACACTGAAGGACAGACTAAAGCAGTTTTCTTAAGACTGAGATCCCAGAAATTAAAACTAGTTAAAATTAGTTTCTTTTTTAAGCCATTTAGTTTATGAGGACACAGGAAGCACACACACACACAGTGTGTATAATTAATACAAACGTTTCACATACAGCACTCTAATTCAATAATGTTTCCACATTATTCAGCACAATATGAGTTTTCAACCTACACACTGCAACACAATGCTAATGTTTTGTGCAAAGATAATGAAGATGAATGCTTTCTAAAAGTATTTACTCACTATAGCTTCCAGAATCTTGTGAGGGTATGTTGTAAATGCACTGACCTTAAATACTGAGTGTGAAATATCGTAATATATCTGTGTTGATGAGGTTTACCTTTCATTTAGACAATATACTTAAACATTCTTTGTTCTACATCCCCAATCACTCACTGAATTATTGTCATAAATCATTTCTTATTTATAGTTTATAGAAGTGTTGCTTAATGGTTTTGTGGTAAATTATTCCATCACACATTCCATTTGAAATGTGACCTCTGCATTTAATCCATAGTGGTTGGGAAATAAGCACTCACACACCCAGAGCAGTGAGAATCTATCACTGCAGCGCCTAGGGAGCGACTGGGGGATATGTGCCTTGCTCAAAACAAAACTTTACTGGTTACTGGCCACTTCAACTAAGCCAGATTACTAAATCCAATAAAGCTGTTACGCCCCCTAGTGGAGTTCGGGTTGCTAACGTCAACACTGTGTGGATGTCCAAGAGTAAAGACGGCGGTATGTGGGGTGATTCGGGATTATTACTTGAGTTCATAAAAAGCAGGTTTTAAATGCATGCAGCCATTGATGTGCGTATAAAACCATAAACTTGGCACACTTAATTAGTACAAATGTTACGTAATATGGTTAGTTACTATAATCTTGCCTTCTGTTTTTACTGTACTTGTATACAATTTTCAACATCAGTAGTTACTTTATATATTGAAATGTGTTTGTTAAGCAGATAATTCATGTTATGTAAAAATATAATGTGCTTTTCTTGTAGGTTTTAGCAGAACAGGAAATGAAAAAGACATTGTACATTTCTGTTTATTTTCAGCCTTTAAAAACAAATCTTAAGCATGTGCATTACCTTAATAACTTGTGGTCTGTCAGCTGCAGAACAAAGCGACACTTGCTCGCCTGCCCATTAAGAAACAGAAGGCCATAATTCCGCCCTTTCCACCACCATCAACTTTGAGCTGTGGAACTCTGAGCATTCTGAAAAAAACCATAGTGGACACATGCCACAGAGACCCGACATCTTTGAGGAGCAGAAGGTGTGTTCATTCATCTGTCTGTATGTTGAGTCTTCAAACTTTTTACTGTCCCATCTGTCAGAGCTGCAAGTTACCCATTAGCTTGTCTACAACATTTTGAGCTGTGTTGCTCATGTGGGTAGCCCCCCCACACCATTTACTGTAATCTGTCTTTCATCTTTTCTTGTAAAAGTGTCAAAGTCTTAAACATTACTGCAGCGTTCCTCTGAATAAAGGCTAAATGAGTGAGATCACAGATTTCAGATGATCACAAATAGACCACAGGTGGATCACATTGATCACAGATTGTGTGTTGGTTAAGTACAGTCACAGATGTTTTGATGGCAGATGGACATAGAGGCATTTTTGACTTTAAACGAACTGGAAAATGAAACCGATGGACTGTGACAGCAGATCCTGATGGTAATATCTGGGCGGCATGCTGGAAAAGTAAGTCTAACTGCTTAATACAGTGTCTGTATTATATATCGTAGAGAAACTTTCATCTTATAAAAACAGTCATGACTGGGGAGGGAACAACAAATCCTGCAGGAAGCCATCCATAGATTTCAGTTATTATTTATTATTATTTTAGTAATTTGGCAGCAGTGTGAGAAACCCTCAACCAGACAATTATCCTCACTGTGAGTCTCACATCTCAAAACTGCTGCTGGAGAACTACACTCATTCATTTATAGTCAAATCAGTTACATTAACATCAGTGTTTGTTACTGTACTGTTTTTTATATTGTCCTCACATTCAATAATATGATGGTAATAATAAAAATGCTCTATTCTGTGAGAATGTGTTTAAACTCCATCTGCTGTATTAATGGCGTCAATTATTTATTAGCTTAATATCGTATTGTGTGCAGTCTTCAGTTAAACAGTGTTCAGCGCCGACAGGTTGGAGCTCTAACACGAAGTAACAGAACGTGTGTGTTAATGTGAGAAATTTAAACTAAACACCAGTGACATTTCAACCCTGTTGATCTGCGCTGTTGTAATGCACTTGTCTTACACCAGGGGGTGACAATTTCACAGCGCTCGTGTGAAGTCAGGTCGTAAATATGTGCAGGTTCAGATAAATTTTGAAAAGTTGAAAACAATTAAAGGTAAAATATTTCAGCTTTCTGGTTTAATATGTGTCAAAAGATGAAAAGCGCATTCTAGTGTTTAAACAGCTTAATGATTCAATATCCATGTTTTTCATGTGCTTAATTTCTTACAAATCACATATGTTCCGAGAGAAACAGTGTGTAATGAACTGTGATCCAGTCTCAGACTGACCGGACCTACGTTCCTGTTCCTTCATACTGTAGGAATGTAATGTACTTCCAACTCTTATCTGTACTAATAATGTAGGTAATGTACGACTGACATTTTTATTTTTTCATTTGTTTGTATGAAGAGTGGGTAAACAGTATAATTCTGCTTAGGTTTTATTCGGTGTTGTCAATCTATATGTCTCGTAGTAAAAATAAAAGATTGAAACAGGCTGTAGATCCTGAATTTTTCCCAACAGAGCGACCGCACGCGGCACAAACACGCGCGCACACGCGGGCGTTATAAAGTAAAAAACTGTGATCGTAATGTAATAATATACATGAAACCTCAGGACACACACAACACTGGTGACATGAAACAAAGCGTCATCTGGCCACATTACGTGAAGTTTCACATGAAAACTTCGCGACATTCGTCTCGTTGCAGTTAGAAGTTACTGATGAGAAACAACACTTGATATATGAGTGTAAAATTGAAATGAGTTTTATTCATTTTATTTAGCGACGGGAACGAGAGAAACTCTTTAAAATGTTTAAATTAAGTTAAAAAGTTTTAAAACATCATGACAGGTTTACGAAGAAGTTAAAAATGTTTACCACATTTACGTCCTTTATTAACGTAAATCTCTTCTCTCAGAACTTTAGAGCTGTAGATCTTCATCTTCTGTTGATGTTTTTATTGCATCCGTGAAAACGTTAAATGTTTAATCTTTAATTTTGTTCCAGCAGACCGTCCACCAGCA